>LR750499.1:103322-151195 GCA_902729485.2 Mus minutoides | reverse complement strand
TTTAATAGCAGAATAGTACTCCATTGTGTAAATGTACCACATTTTCTGTATCCATTCCTCTGTTGAGGGACATCTGGGTTCTTTCCAGCTTCTGGCTATTATAAATAAGGCTGCTATGAACATAGTGGAGCATGTGTCCTTTTTACCAGTTGGAACATCTTCTGGGTATATGCCCAGGAGAGGTATTGCTGGATCCTCCAGTAGTACTCTGTCCAATTTTCTGAGAAAACCCCAGACTGACTTCCAGAGTGGTTGTATAAGCTTGCAATTCCACCAGCAATGGAAGAGTGCTCCTCTTTCTCCACATCCTCTCCAGCATCTGCTGTCACCTGAATTTTTTATTCTGACTGGTGTGAGGTGGAATCTCAGTGTTGTTTTGATTTGCATTTCCCTGATGATTAAGGATGTTGAACATTTTTTCAGGTGTTTCTCAGCCATTCAGAATTCCTCAGTTGAGAATTCCTTGTTTAGCTCTGTACCGCATTTTTTAATGGAGTTATTCGTTTTTCTGGAGTCCAGCTTCTTTAGCTCTTTGTAGATATTGGATATTAGTCCCCTATCAGATTTAGGATTGGTAAAAATCCTTTGGGTTCTTTATTTCTAATGATTGTCATACTTAGATACTTGGTTTCAAATGATCTTGGCCCTTACAGCCTTTAGGTGACTTCCTGAGGCTTCCTGATTGTAATTAAATCAAGGATAGTAGCCTGGAGAAGTAAGATCAGAGAGGAACAGGATAAGAAACAGGCTTTATTTTCTCCAAATTGAAATACTTCTCCATGGAAGTGGTCAGGAAGCTCAGAAGGCTCAGGACCTTCATGAAATTTACAATATCCATGAGGCTCTCCTCAAGGAATTATACACAGTAAACTATGCTTGGAGAAGAAACTGTTGAGTGGATTTTTCCATACGTTATACAAGGAGCTTCAGGGAAGCAGCTTTCATGAATTATCCCCCCATACTAGCCTGGAACTTTTTGGTGATGCAGCTGTCATTGAGTTATCCATGCTCTTGTACTTAACCTTTCTCCCCTGCACTCCTATGTGATCCCAGTAAATCCACTGGCTCACCAACTTGACAAATGGAGTCATTTTTTTTTTTTGGGGGGGGGGGTCTGTCTTTGGAGCATTACCAATATTAAATAGATATTTGTTCATGCCTCCCATGGAAAAGTTATGCTGCAGCTAAGTAGAGAAGGTAGCACAGACTGGGATATCTTGGGCACATTAACATTTTCATAATATAAATTCATCCAGCACATAATCAAGAAAATACATGCTTAAAAGTATGCGGATGTGCTACATGCATACAGCCTTCTAGCCCTATTTTATTTGTAAGCCATGAAGTAGGTTTTGGGGGAATTGGGAGGATACTTTGATGAGTAAACAATATTTTAAAACAAATTTAATGCTTGAACAATCTATCATATTGTTTTGCCACACTGTACTTAAAGACTCTCAATTATTTATCCTATTTATATAATTTCCAATTTTTCTTCCCTACAAGCACTACTATGATAAATATCCTTTACTATTAATCCGTAATAACATTCTATTAATTTTAAGACATAATCCTAGAAATAGAATTATAAAGTCAACACTTTAAGACTTTGTATATACAATTCTTAATTACTTTCCAGAAATAATATACCCATTCTTATTTTCAGAAGTAGTTTTTTTAAAAGTTGGTCTCATTAAAACTACATTATTCAATTTTATTTGTAATTTCATTTATATTTTACACTTTAAAAGGAATATGCTATTCTTTCTAGGTATCAAATATGTATAAAAACATTACAATAATTTATTAAACTTTTAAAGCATGAAGAACCATGTTAAAACACATGGTATACGTTTAAAAGAGTGATGGAACACATTCTGTAAATGAGGCTGCATGGGAAGATTTATGAGGTTTTGTGAGGAAACTCCAGGTAAGCAAGACAAGAGTCTTAGAGTTTCTAATTCTCTATAGCATGGCTTGTCCCTGCAATGTGCCTTCATGCCCGTTCCAGGTGTAGCAAGACAAGAGTCTTAGAATTTCTGATTCTCTATAACATGGGTTGTCCCTGGAATATGCCTTCATGCCCCTCCCAGGTGCAGCAAGTTTACATCATATTATCATTACAATTGGCTAGTATTTGTTTATATGGCTTTATGGAGAAACATGATTTTGCCATGAGCAGCCTGTGCTTGTGACTGTACACTTCACTCAGGTGACTCTTCTTAACCCTGAGAGTATAAATTGTCTGATGTGCTGAATAAAGTTGGCCGTGTCATAAGACTTTTCTCTGCCTCATTTGTAGGCCCTGTTTTCCCATGTTTATGCTGTCAACTTGCAAAGTAAACAGAAGAGAATCTAAAGTGCTAAGTACCTTCAGAGCTTCTGGCCAAAGTACACAAGGTTGGCCAAGGCCTCCCATTTTACTTCTTCCAAAAATAAACACAGCACTTGGTTTATGTGAGCTATTGCTTTTATAACTTTGCTACATGCTTGATTTTATATGTAGTTGAACCTAATCTACAATTTCAGTAGGTTGCTTTGTCTATAAATATTATCAAAATATTATCAAACTATGTTTTAAAGGCAACTAGAAGGGGTTTTATTTGTTTTGTTTGTTTTGTTTTGTTTGACACAGAGTCTTTCTGTGTAATCCTAGCTATCTTGAAACTTTGACCAGGCTGTCTTAGAATTTAGAAATCTACCTGTGTCTGCCTTCTGAGTACTGGGATTAAAGGCATATGCCATCACAACCTGTCCAACTTGCATTTTTAACTCATTCATTTCACTCATATGTAATATATTATTGCTTTAATGTATTTCAGCTTACCTTTTCTCCACTTGATGAGTTTATGGGTGTTTCTAGCCTAGTGTTCATGGGAAGAAGTCTGTTTGTCTCCTGAGTAAGATTTTTTTTTCCAGAGAGATTTATAATCCAATGTGGGTCCTGGGGAGACTCAAAGTTATCCAGTGGCTTCCAGGAAATAGTCAGGGTCCAAAAAACAGGTTTAGGAGTCATTGATTTATCCATATGCATTTCCCAAAGTGGACCCTTCTATCATCTCAGGTGTCTTGATTCCAACCCCACCAGCACTATGAATCTAGAATGTAAATCCCCCAAGACAGCAATCAAAAGGATGTTTCAAATCTTAAGACCCTGCTAAAGGAAGCAAATGGCCTTAGTAGGTGAAAAAGAAATAATTTTGCAAGTCAGATGCTTTCCAGTTGTTATGCACACAGTGGTTAGATTATTAAAAATAATTTCTGATGATGACACCATCAATCACTAAGTGATATTTTGGCATATAACTGGGACTGAATTTAAAGAATTAAAGGTTCTTATTAAAGAAAGCTGCTTTTTGCCTCTGTTTAATTTAGAGAAACAGGATTTTTAGTTAAAATGTATTAAATTATTATTAAATAATTATTAAAACAATAAGTTGGAATATAGTTGATGTTTTTTTGTACTTCCTTCCAGCCAAGGTATTTAATAATAGTAATAGTAATAGGTATATGAATAAATTGAAAATAACTCTTTATTCACATCTACAAGTTATACATTTCTCAGTAGTATTTAAGTTTTCCAAGTTAGCAATAAGCTAACAAAACATATAACTTTCTCATCTTGTTTTGATCTTTTACATATGAATAATAGCTATAGTGGTAACTCAGTCTAGAAGGATTTTATAAATATATTAAGAGTTAAATATGAACAACCATGACCCTGGAACATGGATTTAAAGAACCCTGAATGACACATTCCCCAAGGAAGAAATTGTTCATCCTTAGAACCAAAAGGTCATACAGAAAATCTTTGAAGAATTCGATTTATGCACATAATTTTTCTCTAAAGATGTATGATAGAATAACTAATTAAAGACTTGAAGCAGAAAACTATTGAAATTACCTAAGAAGTCATGGAATTAAAACTACAGGTTTGAAGAGTAAAAGGGTAACTAGAACCTTAAATTGTTAAAAAGACCTTGAATATGAGTTTGCCTTTTTTGTTTTTTTAAATCTCAAGTCAATCCACAGGTAAAGATATTCAGATATTCCTGACTTACAGTAAAATTTCCAATAAAAACTTTGGATGACAATTTTAAATTGTGTGAACTGTGGAAAAAATTTCAGAATTAGGGAGCAAACAGGTGTAAATATTTGTCAACCACTATTTCTGAAGAACACAGACTCAGGAAGGAGTTTGTATTAAAAGTACCTGTTATGCTTATTTCTAAATAATGCTTAAAAATTGTCTGTCAACTGTCAGCTATAGCAGAACCACAAACCCCATTGGCTGTGCATTCCCCTCAAATATTTGGGAATGCTGGAGTTTTCCATTGTTGCCAAGCTAGTGGGTGTGAAATAACTGTTCATTGTGATTTTAATTTGCATTTTCCTGAATTAATGAGGTTGGGCATATTTTCATGCTTATTGTCATTCAGCATTACCATTATTTATTTTTAAGCTTTACTAATTTGATTTACAGAAAGTGATGCTTCATTTGCATTTCTTTGATAACTAATAGGGTTAATACTTTTCATATGCTTATTAGGCTTTTTTTAATGTGAATTGTCCATTCATGTGATGCCTATTTCCTATTGGGACTTTTGGACTTTCTTATGAATTCAGAGAAGCTCTGCTAAGGCCTACCACTTGTCACATTCATTGTGTGTCCATCTCCGATGATCTGTGCTTCCTTGTGTGATACTACAGTTCTTTTAATGTAAGTCTGAATGGGATTTGCTGGCTTTTACTTTAGATTTTCTCGTCAATATTTACAAGTTAGATGCCATCAGGGTTCTGCTGGGCTAGTTTGTTTTGTTTAGAGGGGTGATGCTCTGTCAAGCCTGAGTATTCCGGTAATGCTCATTCTTATGAACCCGGAAGATTTCTTCTTTCTTCTGGGAACACTACAAATTGATTATACATTGTGGAAGCTATTGAAACAACTGGCAGAAAACAACTGCAGAATAACTTATAACTGATTTTTGGAGAGAGAATAATCTTTACATCTACTTACCGTGTCTTCTTTCTTTCCTTTTCTTTTTGAGCCACATTTAGTATATATACAATGTACAGCAAGTCAGCTAAGAACTTAAAATCCATCACCATAGGTGTGAATTGTTTGAATTATAAGATGTTCTGTGTACTAGCTGATTTTTGCTTTCTTCTTATTCTTCCAGACATTGGGTACTTTTACTTTGCAATTATTTTCAGTTTCCAACAAATTTAAAAGTTTATCTTCCTCAAATAAATGAGTGTATATATTATAAATTTACTTTTATTTTATTTATGGTCAATTTGTTTTTTTTTTTTTCCTCTTGGGTTCATTTCTATTTTATTATGCCAATGGCTTGGCGTACTCTTTGCCCTTGTTTTTGTTTGTTTGTTTTTTGTTTTGGTTTGGTTTTTGTATAGAATAGAGTTTATTCAGGGCAGAGGGAGGGGAGTTAAGAGGGTAGTAGAGGCAGAGAAAAGAGAAAGGCAGAGAGAGGGAGTAGAGAAGTAGAGGCCGGCCATGGCCACGTGGAGAGGTGGGGGGAAAGGGAATGCAGGGGGGTGGGGGGGAGCAAGAGGCAAAAGAGCCCTTGATTGTTTATTTAAGATCATTTTACAATCTGGCCAACTCCTACTATTTTCTGTGTGTTCAGAGGAAAGCTGGACACTGCTTTTTCCCAGGTATTTTGACTACTACACACTTGCCGTGTCTCTTCCTTCTACTGGGCATGCCCTTCTCCCTGCTCTGCCTTCAGAAGCAACTCCATGCTAACACTTTTTCTCATTGCTAACAAAATGCTCTCAAAGCATTTTGACAAAATCAAGTGAAAACAGGAGGCTTTATTTGGTTGGCAGTGGAAGGGTACAGTCATACATGGCCCAACAGCCAAGGCAGTGGGAGCTTGAAGCAGCTGGTCATACTGCATTCACATTCAGAAAGCGAACAAAGGTGAATGCTCACAGTTAGCTAGCTTTCTCTTATTTTTATGCAGTTTGAGAACTGAGCTCATGAGATGGCATCATCCATATTTAGGGTTGATCCTTTCATCTCAGTTAACTCAATCTGGTAACTCCCTCATACACTTTCCTAGAATTTTGTCTTCTATGTGATTCTTGATTCTGTCAGGCTGACAATTAGTACATTATAACACTGTGTGAGACTCTGAAACAAAGGGTAGACCTGTGTCAAACTAGTTATCTCACTGAGGTTTTTTCAGTGTGTTTTGGGAATGATTGACTGAGTGTTGGCTATAATCAATATTAGATATTATGATTCTTTGTCCTATCACTGACCTCTGAGGAGTCAAGTTGAGTGAAGACAGAGATGGATCTGGTTCCAATCATCCTATCATCATAGGGTATTATGCTGACCTCATAATGTCTGAGACAGATCACAGTAGAAAGCAATGTGATGTCCTAAAGTCCTCACAGAGAGACACTGTCACAAAGATTTTATAGCTCCCAGTGCTATAGCATTTTCTCAAGTCTTCCTCTAGTTACACTCCCTCTCTGATCATCACCATGACAACACTCATTTCATTAATAATGGAGACTTTCAGCAAAGATGGGGGTAGACCTCTCCCAGGACTCACCTCCTGCTTTGCCTTTCCACCAAGCAATTCTGATTCCAGACACTTCTCTTTGAGCTTTCCAAGTCATCATAATTTTGCATATCAGAGAGGAGGCTGGTTAGACACTGTAGGTGGTGAAAATACATGATTTAGACAGAATTTCCTAGAGCAATTAGCTGGCTCAACCCATTTAAGAAATGAAAGCCACTATAAAAATCCTAAACCACTCAAATGTGAAGATCCATATGTGACACAGAAGAAAGGGAAGAAACAGACAAAAAGGTTTTTAGACTGTCTTCTCAAATCATTCAATGTCAGTAACCAGGGACAGGGTAAAAAGTACTTGTGGAATGAACTGGTCACAGCAACTTTACTAAATATATATATATATATATATATATATATATATATATATATATATATATATATATATATCCTGGGAGCCCTGGAACTCTTCTTTGTTTAGACAATTCCAGTTTTAAAAGTCAAATTGTAATGCTGGGCTAGTTTGTTTTGTTTAGTTATTGGATTAACTTACTAGACTAAGAAATCCCAGTTCAAGCCCCTGTCAGTTGTGAAACCTCAGGCATAACACATTTCCTTTAAATCATTATTTTCTTTAGCAAAATAAAGCAAAGTATTTATACTGAACACAGAAGTTAGTGTATAGAGTATGTTGTCAAAAAATTTTGTAAGAGAAAGACTACAATACTTGCCACCATCACCTTCGACCTAGAAGAATGTAGAGGCAAATCAGAGCCAGTGAGTGTGTGTGTGTGTGTGTGTGTGTGTGTGTGTACATGTGTGAACATGTGTGAACATGTGTGAACATGTGTGAACATGTGTGCACCTTCTCGGGGAAGGATCTCCCATTGGATACATATCCATTCTACTTTCCCCTCCTTGGGGTCCTGGGACCACGAGATGAATAGAAGCCATACAGAAACAGGCTGTAGCTTCCAACAACAGAGACCCTCTCTACTTGGTCCAAGTCAGTAGAGCTGGCTTCAGGTTTTCTTTCTTTCACTTCATATCACCTAGTATGTACTTTACATGGTGAATATTCTTTCCTGCTAAGGTGTTTCTTTTGTTTTGCTTTCTATTCTGGTTCCCCTGCCATGTCAATTTAGCCCCTTTCAGACATGCCTGATTTAATTCAGCATCTTCTATATAGATATCCCTGTCTCTAGAATCTGTGTAGTCCAATACATCCAGCAGAACTTCCAGGAAAATCTTCAGAAGGCAAAATTTCTATTCCTGTATCCCTATCCCAGGTGGTTCTAGATTCTCCTTTCTCCACAGACCCACTTCTTGTTTCTCTTCAAAACTACCTTCCTTCACACCAAGCATTGTCTTTTCAGTCCCTTCATCTGAAAGTTTTTCCCTTCTTCTGTTCATTCATGCTTTTGATTGTTCTTCAAGCATTAGCTTAAAGTGGCACCCTTCTGTATACCTTTACTGAAGCAGAACTTATTCATGTTTAGCCGGGATATGTGTGGGATAAACCATGAGCTTCAAATCCTTTCATGGTGCCCAAGAATTTACTGCTGAGTTTGATCTTGATCCTTACATGGTACCAGCTGTGAAATACAGCTTCATGGCACAATAGTTCTCACTTGGCGATATGTTAGTTTATAAATGTTGTGGCTTCATTTCAATCTCTCTCTGGATAAAAATTTCCTTAGGCAGTAACTCTAGTTCCTATTTGCAGCCGCTCTGATCATATATGCATAACAGCATATACAGCCAGCATGCAGAGCATATAGTCTACAGCTTACATGGCCCCAGGAAAACTGACCTTTCTATCAAAAAAATAAATAGGAAATAACTTCAGTACATAACCTTATAAATACATTATAATATCCTTATTTAATAAGGATATTCCATAATAAGGATAAGGATAATAAAATAAGGATATTCAGGCTGTAAACGTTTTTGAATGATTGTCAAATGACATGAGAAAAAAATCTCACTAAATAAACTAGATTTATATCAAATTTGATACAAATATAATTTTAAAATTCAATATAAATGTGGAATAGAAAAAAGGCAGGAAGGTGGAGCGTCAGAGAGGAAGTGCAAGGGGAAGGATGGAATTAGGGAAAAGAGAGAAGGACAAAAGGAAGGAACAAAGGAAAGACAGAGGGAGGGGAGGAAGGAAGGAAGGAAGGAAGGAAGGAAGGAAGGAAGGAAGGAAGGAAGGAAGGAAGGGAGGGAGAGAGAGAGGGGAGGGGAGGAGAGGGAAGGAAGGTGGGTTTCAGGAACTAACATAAGATTAAACAAACATAAGGTGGTCTCTGAGTAGCTCCCTGTTATTTTATGGGTTCACTTTCTTACTTTTTAAAAAAGATTTTCTATCTTCAGATCTGAAATCTTGCATTGTTCATGAGCATAAACAGCAAGCACAATACATATTAAAATGAAGATCAGGCAATAGATGCTGAGTGGGTACAGTGCTTACTGTGTGTGAAGTCTTAAGTTTTGATCCCCAGTATTCAGGTAGAAAGCAGAGCACAGCTGCACATGCTGTGTTACAACCCCAGCATTCCAGGGTTAAAAACAAACAGAGATGGAGCTTGCTGGCATCCTAGCCTAATCAGTGGGCTTATTATGCAGTGAGAGACCCTGCCTCAAAGCTATAAAGCAGATCACAATAGATAAAAACACTTGGTATTTTCCTCTGGCCTCCACATGCCTGCATATGGGTATTCCTGCTCCTTACCCACTGCATATGAAGTCATTCACCACATAGAAAGACTAATATTACTTAACAAGAGTCATATTTTTAAACACTGTTTTTAAAATTAGCATCTCAGAAGAAACAGTAGATACGTGGTAGGGTAGAAAAAACATTGACTGAAACAAACACAAACAACAAACATTTGCCATTCAGAAAATCTTTAGCAGAGAAATGTTTAGTGGTAGCACCCTGTTACCGACCAGGTAGAAGAAAACGTCTGATATTTCCATTTGGATGCCATTCCTTCATCAGTGGCAAAGTCATGGTGTCTGGGCACACCAAAATAATACTTTCATCATCAGCTCTGTTCCAATGTCAGTGGCTACTCAAGCCCAAGTACCACTCTCAACTATATCCCTGTTGTAATTCCACTTCTGTGGTAGGGACAGATTCCCTGACCATGAACTTTAGAAGTGAGGGGATTTATTTGGCTTACAACTGCAGGTTGCAGTCCATCATTGAAGGAGCTTGAAGCCTGGCCTGTGAGCTATTCCATGTAGTGTCACCTTCAACTAAGGAACTCAATTCACTGCTAAAGTGTGACTGGAATCATGGAGATGCTGTTATCTGGCTTTCTGGCAGGCTTATACTCATCTAGATTTCTTATAAAGACCAGGTTTACTGCCTGCCTGAACAGTGGTGCAGTTCACAGTATCCTGGACTTTCTTGTGTCAACTAACAATCCAGGCAATCCTCCAAAGATATACCCACAGGTCAATCTATTCTGGACAGTTCCTCAACTGTGGGTCTTAGATGACTCAAGACTGTGTCAAGTTGACAGTTAAAGCTATCCAGTACAATCCCCAATACAATCACTTCAGCCCTCTTTTCTGTCTCCACCCTCCAGACTTCCTGTCACCTCCACATTACCAACTTACAAGCATAGATAAGTCCTGAAGGGCTGTGGTTCTTGACCTGCTGGTCATGACCCCTTTGGGGTCGAACAACCCTTTCACAGAGTTCACCTAAGACCACTGAAAAACACATATATTTATATTACAATTCATAACAGTAGCAAAATTACAGTTATGAAGTAGCAACAAAAATAATTTTATAGTTAGAGGTCACCACAATATGAGGAACTATGCTAAAGGGTCACAGAATTAGGAAAGTTGAGAACCACTGCCTCAGGGTAAATTGGATGGGAGATGAGAATATGGGAAATCATTATATACTCCAAAGATACTATACTAAAAATGTTTAAAAAAGTAAACAGAGCTTTTGAAATATGCCCACATTGGTTCATAGTTACTGGGGGTTGGCAGCATGTAGTCAGAAAGATAGAGGGAAACCCTCAATGCTTCCTGAGCTGAAGACCTTTGTGCATTTGACCTTGGTGTGCATTTTGCTCTAGGTGTCAAGAGTTCATATATAATCTTTAAGAGCCAGGAGATGACTGAATGTAGCATTATACCACTCCATGTTTGCTTTAAACAAATGACTTCCCAGTGTCAGCCAATAGGTCATGGAGAATAGAAGGGGGAGACACAAGGGTAGATGAGAGAACAGGGTGAGTATACTTGTGTTTCTATGTGAGAACTACAGAATTTTAGCATGCCAGAAGTGCTATTTGATTATGCTTAGACTGTTACATATTTTCAAACACAAATTGAATAATAGTCACTTTTGCCCAGCAGCATAAGAGGCTGTGACATTGTAAATTAGCCAAGTGTCTAAAAGAAAACACATCTGTATGGCATAGCAAAGGGAGGTCTCTATCCTTGGCCCCTATTATAATTCAAGCAAACTGAGAAGGTAGAATGGGACTTCCAGAAGACAGGTAGTCAGAAAAGGGCAGATTTGAGCAGGGTAGATGGAAGGAGATTTGGGCTAAGTATCTGCAGAGAGCCACCCAGCAGGACTAAGAGAGCACAGTCATCTATTCATTTGTCCAAATAGTAAGGGGGATACAGAAGTACCATCTTCTGTACAGGAACAGAAGTACAGGTGGTGATAGGACTACTCATTCATGCCCCAAACATTAATTGGGAATTTTCTATATATTACTACATGTTGCTGTGGAGATTTTAAAATACAATAGTAAACAAGACTGGCAAAATAATTCTTTCTTAGAGATTATTCTAAAAGAGATATGGAAAATACATAAATGTAATATATTATATAATGCCAGGAATGGCATAATATCCAGGCTTGATAAGTAAACAGAATGTACCCACAATGCTGTAGTATACTCCATTTTAAGTGAATTAGTTATGAAAAACCATTTTGAAGAGCTTCCATTTGCACAGATGTTTGAATGAAGGGTGTGGTTGAGGATCCATGCACTACTAGGGGAAAGAATGTCCTAAGTATTAATAACAGATTGTACAAACAAACATTCTACAGCCAAACAAGCTCTGAATAGTTTCAGTTTTAGTAGTATGTGTTACAGAAATAATGAGCAGAAAAGAGTAAAAGACTGGGATCAAACCCCGAGAAAGCTAGAAGATCATAAGCAGGGACTGTGACTTTGAGTCCAACTTAATGGGAAGTGTGGAAGGGTTTCAATGATATGATTGTTATATGTTTGATGGAACATAGTCTTTTACAAACATAACTTCATGAAAAGTTACACCTCAGTAAAACAAATATGTGTTCTAGTTGTCTGTTCTCCATTTCTTCTTTCACTCTACAGGGTCAGTTTATAGTGGTCTACCCTTGCCTTGCTCAGACATGGCCCACAAACACTCCTCTTGTTTTCATCATGCACCTCTCATGTATAGCCTCGGAGCTTCTCTTGACTCCCAGATTGTTGTACATATATCTTGACACTTAGTCATAGTCTCTCTTGACCAACTGATAGCACAAGGTAAATAATAAATGCTTTTAATTTATATTCCTAATGTTCTTTGAGATTTTGGTAAGGATGTTACACATTCTTATGATTCTTAATTTCTCCCCCGTTGGGCATCCTTCTGCCTAAGTTCATGTATTCACCTTATATCCTTCTGTCTGACCACTTTTCTCAATGATTTCATGATATATTTCTTAGGCACATCATAAAGTAGACATGGGCTATGATGTTGTGATTATCCCATTTATATACAAGAAAAAGAGGATGAATGGGCTATACATGGTCATACTAAAGTGAAAAAAAAAATGGACCTATGCTCAGATGTTTCCATCATGATGGTAACCACTCTACTATGCTTCCCAATGCTCAGAATTGAATAGATAAGAGCATCTAATGTGTGGATGACCCTTCTTCTACACTCCAAATAAAACTCCATCAGATTTACAGGAAGAAGCAAGGCACTGTGTACATGCCATCACATCTGATTTGTGATTCAGGGGAGCATCTTCCTGTTAAAGAAAAAGCCATTGACCATCAATGACTGAAGAAGCTTGAAGCAGACTACTGCTTCTTTAGTAATACTACACACCATCCCCACGTCTACAGATGAACTTAAGGGCCCACCCTTCAGGAGATTAGTAAAGAGTCCCACTTGCTAGGAATGTAGTCTTGTGGGGTAACTCCTGCCAAATAGCTCTTTAGAAATATAGTTGGGTTAATAATATCCCCTAACTCAGTGCCACCAGGGCAGGAGCTGGACAGAATTCTCTTCATCTGTTATCTTCCCAGCCATGGATAAATATGACTGTCCATTAATAGTAGTTAGACAGACAGTTCAGTCAGTGCAGTTATGAACTAAAGAATGAGGGCTCAAATCAGGTTTGTGTCATTTGAAAATAAAGCTGTTCATTTTAAGCTACTTCCATTGAATGCCTGAGTGAAGACTCCTTGAGGAGGTGATGAAAAGCCAGTTTAATGTTGAAGATATTCCAGGAAGAGTATAACATAGAATGAGACAGGTGGAATGATTAACAAGGCACTGTGTGTAAGCCATCCCACCATGGCACTATGAGTGGAAAGGATGAGCTGAGTTGTGACTCAACCCAAGTGAGGCTCCAAGGAAAGAAACTTCAAGTCCAGAAAAGCATTGAAGCAGACCCCTCAATGCAGGGTGAGGGAGAATAAACACTGGTTTTAATTGAATAATGACATGACAATCATAGAAGGAAGGCAGCAGAAGCTTGAGGAAGAGACAACATCTTGGTAGGTAACCATAATCTTATATAAAAAGCACACCCACAAAGGCTAATTAAAATGTGGTTCAGATGAGATCAAATCTGAAACGTCTTTCCATCACTGTGACAAAATATCTGAGATAATCAATGTGTAAGGATGAAAGATACTTTAGCTTATAGTGTGAATCCAGGATCACTTGGCTTTGTCACTTTGGAATTATGGTGAGGCAAAAAAATCATGGCAGAGAGTTCCTGGTAGACCAAATCAGATAATCTCATAGCAGATAGGATGCAGAGAAAGAGAAAAGAGAGAAGGGGTTGGGTGTTATATTCCTTTCCTGACATCTTCCTTGTGGCTCCTGTTAGAATGTTTTGTTACTATTAGGAACCCTGAGAAATCTGCTTTAAGAGCTAATTGTTTATTGTAGCTCATGGCTCCAGAGTTTTGAGTCCTTAGTCATGTTTATTCTGGACTGATGATGACATAGGTAGTCATGGTAGGAGAAGCACATAGAAGAGGCTACACTTTATATGGAGAGAGAAGAGGAGAATTCTAGAATAAGATACAACTCCCAATGACACAGCCAGTGGCATATATCTATCTAGGCCCCACTTAGTTTCCAGAACATTTTTTAAAGGTACATCTACAGGTGTCATCAATCAGGAAGGGTATATGGAAGGGAGAGCATGGGGAAATAATGTAATTATATTATGATCTTAAAAGGTAGTGTGTCATGTATGCATATCTGTATGTGTGTGTCTATATTGCCATTAGCTAGGGACCAAGCTTTCAAGCCTTCCGTAACAAGCCCCACAGAGGAACAATACATGTTCAAACTGTAAGTCTTCCCATTACTGCCACAAGATGATGAGAATCTCAATACACCCTAACAGTGGAGTTAGCAGGAGGAGCTAGCTCAGCACTGCAGCCCACTCATGAATACCCACTTCTCTTATATTATTGGTTGTGAGTCTATCCTTTTACAGTTGAGCCAATGCACCAGCCAAACACTCACTTCTTCTCTCTTGATCTTTGCTTTTCCTCATAGCCCAAAGGTCTCTGAGGGCTTTAACTTCACATTGTCATTGTATAGAGGGGATTCACATACAACCTGTCTAGCTGTTGGAAGTTAGGAACTGAATCTTAAGCTTCTTTTCCCTCTGTGCCAAATGGTATTCTATTTGGTATAGGCATAGTATCCTACTGGGTTTTTTCTTTTGTAGAAACAAATCCCAGCATGTAAAACAGATTACTACTTTGCTTGAGTTCAAGGCTATTCAAAGCAGAAATACCAGATTCAAAGCACCCACTTTCCAGTACCTTCATCTGCAGCCTTCTAACCACAGATGGTGGCAGGCTTCCCTGCACCCTCAGCCCTCAGTTTCTGCTCATAATCAGCATTGACTCTCCATCTTCCCACTCCAATTGCTAGCCTCAGGCAGTGGAGACATAGGAGCCTTGCAATTAAATTCTCCCCTCCAGCCAAACTGACCCCAAATCATAGTTATGAAATTTCTCAGGTTTATTGATTGCCTTGTTTTTATTTCTCTGTTTGCTATAGTCACACAGGACCCTCTCATGCAGGTTGCTTTGCTGGGTTCTGGACAGCATTTACCTTGGGGCATAGAAGCCTCACTGGCCAGAAAGTAACTTAGCCTTTTGTCCTCCCAGATCTACAGGTCACTTTGACCACAGTAACAGGTCTATTGCTGCCTGTGGGTGGGTCAAGCCCCTGCTAACAAGAGAAATAGCCAAGACAGAACCTCATCCCACTCCCATCACACTGCCATAGTTATCATTGTGCTGACCCCAGCTTTTCTTGCAAGACTTTTTCACCTGAAAGACTAGCTCCTACTAGCTTCCCTTTCCTTGGTACAGCTCAGTGTGAACCTGTTCCATGTTTTCTGTAGCTTGGATCCTTGGGTCCTTATGTGTAATTCCACACTGGACAGAGCAGTTCTTTCTTTCAAGCAGTATTAAGATTAGTGGGAAACAGGATAAACACATAACTGCAAAACAGGGCTACAGTATTAGAAAGAAGATCATGAAACATAAGGCATAGGAAAGGTCTTAGGTGCTGTCAAGGAAGGGAAAGCCTCTAAGACACAGGGTAGACTTGTCTAGGTATGATAATCTAGGAGCCCAGTACTCAGGCCAAGGCCAAAGCATTTTTAGAAGCCCATGAAAATGAATTTTTATTCAGAAGAATAGATGAGTATCATACAGCTAAATACCCGGCAATGAATTTAGTCTGTATTTCAGGAGTCTTTATACCAACACAGTTATAAAAATCTGTTCTTTGTTGTTTTTTTTTAATTTGTTTGTTTGTTTGTTTTTGTTTTTAAAAAAAGCTCCATAAAAGCAATATGGCTGAGGCCAGTGAAGTTACAGTAGTCCTGGATAGGGGAGACAGCTTTGGGTAGATCTCTGAGCCAGTAGAAGAAGCAGAGACCCCCCCTGTGCATATATGCTTGCTGAAACATATATGTTCCAAACTCAGGGATGCAAGGGAAAAGTTTGGAGTCTGGAAGCAGTGAAGTGTTGGGTGAGGAAGTGGGTAGGCTGTGATGAAGTTGTGTCTGCTTTGTTGAGAATATGGAATTCATCCCATAAGCGCATCTCCATATGCTTCTACCTTACCCTTATAGGCAAAGATTTCCCTCTTGTGGAGTATTTCCCTAGTGTACAGAACCACTGTGGGCTGAGCAGACTGGCATACTATTTCCTATATAGAGGCAGCTGTGCAAACTTTCAGTTTCTAGTGAGCTGGGAGGTTTGAAGAAGGATTTCAGCTGCCTCAACTCCAGAATCTTGAAAAAGCTGCTAATGACCAATCCTACTTTCTCCTCTGTTTATACAGAGCCCAGGGATCTTCTCCCAGTGACCATTTGCAAGCATAAAATAAAGGCAGGATAAAGGAAGAGGAGAAAAGTTCATTATGCAGGATTATAAGAGCCCTCCCAATGCATGTGACACTTAAATTTACTGTGAGGGTATTCATTAGTTTGCCCCATTATTTAGAAATGTGCTTCAAAGGCCCCTCAAGCAGCAGTGTGCCATCACATTGTTTAAACATAT
The DNA here is from genome assembly GCA_902729485.2 of Mus minutoides. NCBI lineage: Eukaryota > Metazoa > Chordata > Mammalia > Rodentia > Muridae > Mus > Mus minutoides. The sequence goes on along the minus strand of LR750499.1, from coordinate 134,781 downwards.
GATTTGTTAAATCACCACCCTTAGGGGGCTGGAGCTCTGGGGTTATTGCCTAGAAGCAGACACAACAACCTGGGGGTTACCCTGCTGTGAGACTGTCTCCATTACTCCAAACTCAGCCTTGATGACTAATAAGGACCAGTTTTTGAAAGGCAAGGTCAAAAGGAGGACTAAGTGTTTCCTGAAGTAAGCAGAGAGCCTGCAAATTTCCTGTTGGCAGACACTAGTGAGGAGAGAACTCATTGTTTTCAAGGAGCTAAGAAGACAAAGCCTGGCCTATCCTAGACTAGAATTAAATGAGGCCCTCTTTATCAGGAGAACTCTTCAGGAAGTTGAATCTTATACAGAAATGCATTAAGTATCAGCAGTGAACTTTATACCAAAGATGCTTTTAGACACCTGCCCCCTGGGTAAGCTAATGGGTTTATTTACAATTATTTAAATTGTAGAATAGAAATGCTTATGGCAAGACACTGATTATCGAAAATCAAACTCCCATGCAGTCATTGATTTGAGAAGAAAATACGAATAATGGGGAGACAGGTTTCAAACTTTAAAAAATCCATTTATGTAAATCCATCAAGATATCTAATAAGAGATCAGCTCTCCTCCTGTACTTTACACAGCAACTGTCAGCTCTTGGCTGCTTCATGTTCCCTTATCCCACAAGGCACTGCCCCCACCAATGCAAACCAGTTTATATACTGCATGTACATTATTTCTAGGCAGCTAAAGACGAACCCATAGAATCATGCATAAAGACGCCATGGTACTAAGTGGCCAGATGCCTCTTCCTAAGCTGTGATGAACTGGGTGGTCCACGGGTGGTAGATGCTGTGTTTGGGAGGAAGTCTCTGCCAACTCTGATAACAGAACCAACCTGAGATGATTCCCTTCTCAGAATTCCCTTTTCAGCTTTTGCCACTACAGATGCTCTGTGTGCAGGCTGTAGCTCTTGGACATAACAATTACTTACCTCTGTTAATCCCCTAGATGTTATCAGCCACTAAATCCAAGCTCTTCCTCCCTAATAATTATGGCTCAGCCTTTATTTGTTCTTCCTACTACCCTGTATTATCCATGTTTCCTAAAGTTGAATTTGTTCAGTTTCTTCTCATGCCAAGTAGACAAACCACAGGGCAGTTCAGACTGAGCTCTTCCCAGTGCAGTCACTCCCTTCTCATGGTTCCTCTCCAGCCTGAGGCTCCTTCTGCCCTTTCACTATCTCAGAGGCCACAGCTATCCTGTGAGCATCATTGCAGACTAGAAGAGATACATCTGCAGAAGAGCAAGCCATGCACAGTTTAGTCTAAATTCAGATTTCAAAAACAGCCTCTGAAGAAAAGGCATGAAGAGTTGGTTTCTGCTAACTGCACAGGGAGCTCTGCTCTAGGTCAGGGAATGCAGTTCAGCTCTTTCAAACACACCTTCTGTGTCACTTCAAGGAGAGCCTGGCACTGCAGTCTGAACTTTCCATGGATTTTCTGGGTCAAAGGAAGTCTCTGTATCAAAAGTGTGTCTACATCTCTACCACATGGTCTGAGAAAAGAAAAACCTATATGTATGACAATGTTCTTCTGAGGTGTTCCAGCTCTATTATTTATTTATTTATTTATTTACTTGCTTACTTATTTAATGAAATAAAAAGTTTAAACACCTTTGGACCAATTTAATGAAGATACCAAGTTCAAAGAAAAATTTAGGGGTCTCTCCAGAAGATAAATTGTGAGCATATTCAATCTCCCTCCCAAATGTGAGGTCAGTGAGCATCTTAGGGGGAAGGGTTGCAGGCTATCTCAGGGGTGAAGGAAACTTACAGGCTATCTTATCATAAGTGGAAAGTCACCATTCACCTCCTTTTGCTAGGAAAGAAAATCTCTCTTTACTTGTACAACCTTATTCTGCTTTCCTGAAAGGACACTAACTAGATCTGTGCTGGACTCCCAGTATCCTGCTAAATAATCCTTGGCTGGTTATTCTCTCCTCTGGTCAGTATTTGTGTCCATAAACAAAGGAAGTTGATGCCAGATCTTCTAATGTAGATTCCATAGTGCTATGACCTTGGCTACTAGGATGTTCTGGTAAAGCTTTGCTGTTGGGGAGCTCTGAGACTAGCAAAGAGAGCATCTCCAGAAGGTCTGGATTAGCCCACAGTGGTGCATAAGCTAGGCCAACAGATTATTGACTTCTAATTTTAGATCCTACGAGGGACTAGGAGAAGCATAGTATTTTCTCTGCTAATAAAAGAAGAAAAGATTTGTTCCCTAGCCCCTCATCAATCCTAGCATGTTTTATATAAATGCCCTAGAAAGCACATACTTTTCCTTCTTGCCAAAACTGGCTGTGCTCCTGGCTGGGGCTGGGGAACAGAGGAAGAATTATGAGTGTGGCTGAGAGCTCTGATGTGCATGGAGCCAAAGCTGCTCTGCATATCAGTAACGTGTAATGACAGCCTCCCATCTGTTCTCTAGAACTCTTCAACACAGGCTTCATCAGAATGGAAATCTGGAAGGAGATGAATACAGAAGGATCTTCAGAAGCCACACATGAGCTTCAGTGTACCTGCAAAAAGGATCCAACATGGGCTAGTGGTGGGGAGGCAGCTGGCTGTGGAGCCCAGAGGACTATCATCAGGGGCCTAGGACATAGAGCAAGGGCTGGCGATACAGCACAGCTGACACAGGTCTCCTTTTAATAAGGCCTAAAAGTCTCAAATATTGCATGCTATGAAATGTCAGCTCCAAAAGAGAGAGTTTCCCAAGCCCCATCACCACTATGAGACAATGGATTTTCCCAGTGTCCATTACAGTACAGAATGTTCCCAAAGCTGGAGCTGTAAGTCTGATCAGTGGGTGCACAGTCCCACTTTGTTGCAGATGCTGACACCTTACAAAGAGATAGGCAGAGGGAAGCCATGATGTGTGGGCAGTATATTCCCTAAACTGAATGTGTTTAAGGAATAAAGAAATAGAGGAAACCTTATTTAAGGTTCAGAGCTTGATACATATAAGCTCCCAGGAGTCCTGTAGAAATAATGACCAGTGACAGGGCATGCAATTTTCCATGTTCATTCTGGGCAGTGCCTTGCTGAGCACCCAGGTTCCAGCATATTTACTACCTATTCCTCAAAAGAAAGCCCAGAGTTGCTGGTATTTGCCTCAGGCAACTGATTAGCCAGCAAGAAAACTTATTAAGCTTCCTCCCACCCCTGCCCAGCTCCCCTAGTGAAACCTCCCCTGTAGGGGACAGAAGGGGACATTTCCATGGATTTGATAAATGCTATTGGGAATATGAGATCACAGGCTCAGAGTAAAAGAGGTGAGCGAGCAGCCCATTACTTAAGTTGCTGAGCTAGACACATGACCTGTGAGAAGCTGAAAGAGAGCCAATCACAGCCAAGGAGTCCTTCCTGGCTACAGGCTTCAAATCCCAGCTCCTCAAGTTAATTCATGGGTCTCCCCAGCTTCTCCCTGTACCTCAGAAGCATGGTCCAGCCATCCCTTTCCGTATGCTCTCTTCCAAATTTTGACCACTAGAGTTGACTGCCATGCTAAGTAAATTTAGTGTTTATCTAGCACTTGAAGCCATTGCCAAACATCTGTCTGAAGGAGTCTCCGAAGAAGTAAACATGTGAAGGAGGTCTTCACTCATGATTTCATTTGTAAGTTTGGAGTACTGTGTATCCCAGGTCCACTCTAGGGATGTAGATGAAAGAACAAGGTGCTCCTGCTATTTCATGGAAGAGGGCAAGCTTATGTTCATGAGGTTACTGAAGAAGAAACCTAATGTGAGCTAAAATATGGTGGTAAGAAGACAAACTGAAAAGTGTTGCTATGGAAATTGATGCTTAGGGGCTTGACTTTGTCCAGAAGAGCTTGGAAGAGAGTGTCTTTGGTAACCTTGCAGGATACTGGAGCTTTAACTAAAGCAAAGGGATGGGGAAGGCAAAGAAAATAAACAGGGTGAAGGCCTGTGGCTCTAATCACTGTCCTGCCTCCTACCCTCTGGAATTCCACTGTAATCATGTGGCTGCAGAAGAGATTTCTGAAGACCTTGACCACTAATCTGTGGAAGGCCCAAGACCCAAAGGGCAGAATCCTCAGAGACCCAGTAATTGTGGCCTCATGACCTGGCCTCAGAATATCATCTGGCAGCCTATAAGAAATGCCTGATTCAGAACCACTGCATCAGAACCTGCATTTAATAGAGCCCCAGGATTTCCATGCATATTAAACTCTGAACAGAGAGCAGACCCACAGACTGTCTCCCCTGCCCCTAGGCAAGTTTTTTGCTCTCTCTCTCTCTCTCTCTCTCTCTCTCTCTCTCTCTCTCTCTCCCTCTCTCTCTCATCAGAGAGTAGACAGCTGTCTGCAGTCAGACCTGGACAGGCATTTTTAGAAGCCAACAGCAAACATATCCTGCAGGACCTACAGGTGCCTTCCTCCTATCCATACCTTCAGTATTTGTTCTGACAGCCATCTCACTGGCACAAAGAGGAGAGTTTAACTCTGGAAGGAGAGTCTGGGCCTCAACTTCCATAGGCCAGCTATTCTGCACAACCTCTATCCTGTATTCAGGACAAGCCAAAAGGTCAGAGCAGGCAGAAATAAGTTTAAATTTATGATTCTGCTGTGTTCCCTTCTTGCTGAGTGACCTTGGGCAAGTCATCATTCCTCTGAACCTTGATTTTCCTATCATAAAAACATGTGTGCTATGTGGTTGATGCAACACCCAAAGCATGAAGAATGTGTGAAATAAAGCAAGTCAGCACATTAGCAGCAAAGCTGGGGCCCTGACAGTCCCTAGTGAGAGCCAGTGAGGTTCTTTGTCCTTTTGTATTTCCGTATTGATCTGTGAAATGGAAATAAATGTCACTGGAGAACCTCAAATTAATATTTGAAAAGTACACAGCATAAATTTCCAGCATATTGTGAGCATGACATAAGCGTTTGGTATATAAATAAAAACAAAGCACCCAGCAAAGCAATGAGTCAGAAGCAGATAACCAGCGAAGGTTTATAGCTTTTACACTTGAAAGTAGGTATGATAAAAGCAAGTTGAAGAAGAGAGGAGAGGGAGGAGGGGAGAGGAAGAGATCCAAAGTACAGAGACACATGCCTGCTTGGTCTCTACTTTGGTGGCTGAAGTTGAGAAATCTGGGCTTAGCTTTCTAAAGTGGGCACATGAGTAGTGAGATAGGAAGGTGGGGTCCCAGGAGGTATTGTAGAGCAGGACAAGATACACAACCTAGAACCCATGAATCACTGAAAGCGTTGCTGAGTTGACTTGCTGACATCTGTAAGGCAACATAATTTCTATGGAATTGTATATTCCTGGGGTAGGGGTCTGACTCGTCATGTCAGAAGAGAAGAAGGAGCCATGCTTTCTGGGCCACTCATGGAAAAATTACTGTCTTAGTAGCAGAGGCAGAGAGGCAATTCCAACTTTATCCTTAACTTCTGCCTCATCTCTAGAAAGTCAGGTACACAGGCTTAAGAGATCCTACAGACTCTACTGATAGTATCTTCCTGTGCCTCGAATCTCGCTTGTCCCCAACCTGGCCCACTTTACCATCCTCAGCAGTCACATGTGTCAATAGCACCTTTTCATTGTATTGAAATATGTCAGTTGATCCTAGTTCTCACCGGTTCAAGTTGAAACCAGAGTGAAGAGCTTCTTGAAGCACTTGGGTAGGGTGGAGGAGCAGCTGCTTCCTTTTCAGAGCTTGCTAGTGTTCAGGCTGTAAGCTACTGATGAGGTGCATCTTCTCTTGCTTTGTCTTCTCTTGTCACATCAGCTCAAATGGGTAGCTCAACAGGGCCAAGTGATTTGATTTAACCATTACCACCACCTAATAAGCTGCTGATTTGGAAGCAGCTGATCTGAGTTTACAGATTAAGATTTGGGTCATGAGACATGGAATACTACTCCCAGTGTTTGGTGATAGATATTGGGAAAGTTAGAAGTAGTGTGAGAGGAGGTTGTGCCAGGAAGATTGCTAGTTAGTAAAGTGCTTATCACGCAAGCATGAGGATCACAGTTTGATCCTGAAAAATATTTGCCATAGTTAGCACATGCTTAAAATCGCAGCTCTGGGGACACAGAGATAGAAGGGCCTCTAGAGCTTGCTGGGTATCCAGTTTAGACTAATTGACGAACTCCAGGTCAATAAAAAAACCCAGCCTCATAGGACATAGAGGCCTCGAGGAATATCACCTGAAGTTCAACTTGCTTTATAGTCAAGTATGATCTCTTTCTGCCTCTACCTTCCAGGTGCTAGGATCACAGGCCTATGGACTATGTGCGGTTTATGTAGTCCTATGATGGAACATTTATTAATATTTTAAAAATAAACAACATCTTGAGGGAGAGGAAAATCATCACATGAGCTTAGGAAATTCCATATTAAATGAAAGAGTCTCCTCAATTTGCAGTGTTTCCGAGTCCTAACATGTTGATAGAAATGATATATATTTCTCCTTTCCTTCTAAGCTTGGTCAGCCCTTCATGACCTATGTCAAGACTTGTCCCACCACAATGCCTCTCTTGCATACTGCAGGGTTCTCTGTGGTATGCTTTGTCTAACCCCATTTCACTTGAGATCTTACTCAGGTATAAGATGCTATCACTACTCATTGCTTCACTGACAGTGGTCTTGAAGTCTCAATGATCCATGGAATTCTCTTAAAATAAGAAGCCTGTGGCATGCTTCTGAACCTTCATGGGATTCTTACACTAAATATGAAACACAGTCGGCCCTTGGTTTCTGCGAGGAGGTGGGTTCTGAGACCTGGGATAATAAAAAATCTTGCAGGTACTCAAGTCCCTGGTACAAAATAGTGCAATTGTTTTCCTGCAGCTTCCACACAGCCTCCCACACACTTAAATCATCTCTACTTTACTATTACTCCTAATACCATATAAATGCCATGAAATACTTGTCACACTTATTGTTCAGGGAATAATGACAAAAAAAGCACCTATAAATGCCTGCTGAGAATGCAGCTGCTTTTGTTCAACACTGACAAGCTGTGTTTGGTGGGATCCTTAGGTTTAAAACCCACAGACACAGAGACCCAACTATTTTTTTTTATTCGAACTAAGTGAAAACTTGCTTATGAAACAGAAATTGGGGCTTCCCGCCCAAAAATGCAAAATGGATGGAAAAATAGTCCTGGTTCTCATTTTGGACTTGTTTCTCTGCCTTAGGTTATTCTACCCCAAGAAATGTCTTCAGGCACGTCTGGCTCAGGAATCTGTTGGATTTTGCCCATGTTAGTGTGTGCTTATGTATGCATTGTGTGTGTGCAGATAAGTACATGCTCATTCATGTGTAATTTGTGTGTGTGTATATGCTCACTCACAAAATGGGTATGTTTGTGTTGGTGTGTGTGTGAGTGTGTGTGCTCAGTCATGCATTGTGGGTATGTGTGCTCCTGTGCCTGCACACCTGCCCATGGAAATCAGAAATCAACCTTAGGTGTTGTCCCTTTTGTGCTATCTACATTTTTTTTTTGAGAGAGAAAGATGGTTTGTCACTGATCTGGAACCTCAAGTGTTCACCATGTTGCCCAGGTTTTGTGTGTGAGTTCTGTAGATTGGACTCATGCTTGTAAGACAAGTGTTTACTGACTGATCTCCTGCTTTTTAGAATGCTGCTGCGACTCTACTGTTTTACCAGAGCAAGTCTTGCACGAGCATGAATTGAGCAGCAGCCAACCATTCCCCACCCTCACCTCCACTAAAGGGGAAAGGTGCACACTGGGCTTCCATCCAACTTCCCAGTGCAAATACCTGCACCTTCCTGGATTTCTGACCACTTTTATTCTATTTCCATTCTTGAGCTTCAAGTGTTTTAGGTTGCAAACAAAGCCAAGGAGGCCTGTGTCTTAAATTTCCTGTCAGTTTGTCTCAAAAACAAAACAAAACAAAACAAAAGCAAAACCAAACTGACTAAAACACAGAGTAAATTGTTTCCCTTTCCTATGTGAGAATAGAGAACAGAACAATCACATGTCAGATAGACATCTTCAGGTTTTATTTTTGTCAGCAATAATCTCCCATAACTGCTGGAAGAACAGCACTGCTTCCTTTGGTGAGCACTGACAGACCTCACTTTGACTTGCCTTCAGCTGAACCTCACCATTGCTTGGGCTTCCTGAAGCACACAGTACCCAGAGGTGAGCAAGAACAGGATGATGACATGTCTTATTGCTAGATGTGCCCTCTTCCCCAGTCTCTGTTCTTTCCCATTCAACTCTGGTGACCCACAGTGTGTTGAAGTCAGGTAGCGCACCACTTGGTGATGGGTAGCAGAGCTGGCTGTTAGGAAGTAGCAGCTCAGTCAAGGGACAGGTGTGCAGTTCTCAGAGGGACTCCTAAGGTGACAAGCTGGCCTCCAGGAGACTGGCCTAACAGAAGGCTTCTATTGTAGTTCAGAGCTGCTAGATTCTGAGTAGGTTAAAAGGAAAAGCAAAGGTCTGTTATTGCATCCGGTACCAGTCTCTTCCTGCACCTGCCCAGCTAGGGGTCTTGGCTACAAACAAAACCAAGGAGGCCTCATCAAGCTGTATATAAGCTGACAGTATGGCTTGCTGTGACAGGCAGGGGACTCTGGCACCAAGGAAGGACTCTTCTGAGAATATTGGACATTTACAGGGTGGTTCTCATAGCCACCGTGAGCTTACACAGTGGTTCACGGGGACTTTTCTAAAAGCCTTTGTATGGGCTTTTGATTAAACAGGCTGGCTGGACTTGTAATAGCTCTGACCCTCTCCATCCCTGGAAGGATTTTTGCTGCAGGCAACTCAAGCTGCCCAAATCCTCAGAGCACGAGTTACACATTCCACAAAATTATTCCATAAATCCTGAAATGGGCTTTGAAAAAAAAGCGAGAAAAACAAAGCAAATCAAGATGAATAAATATTAATGAATCTCCTCTGTGGTGAGAGGAGTGTGAGGCAGAGCTAATGACTGTCAACAGATAACATCGCCTTGAATATTTCATGGAGCAGTGATGGCGGACCTGAGAGCCGGGTCATTCACCTCTGTGTGCTGGGGCAGCACCTGAAAATCTGCTAGGCTGTGGAGGAGGAGGCTAAGTTTTCTAGCAAACTAGTGAGCTAGCATGTTGTATATAGTAACAAGACTGCATTTCCTGGGCAATGATGCATAGTGTCTGTGTCATCTCCACTAGGCAACTACTAGTATATACACTCCCCTCTCTCCTGAGGGTATTGAGGTGGAAGAAAATGATGAAAGTATAAGGGGACTTTATATCAGAAAGAGGAAGGTCAAGAAGTGGGAAAGGAACAAAAGAGGATAATGGGGTAAATATGATCAGACTACACGCGTATGAAAATGTTGTACTAAAATTGTTATTATGTATAATTAATATATGCTAATCGAGTTTTAAAAATGAAAGTAAGTGAGGCACTCACTGTATATGTGGTAAATTGCAAAGTTAGGATTCAAACGCTCAACTCCGGACTCAAATCCTGGCACTCCTTCTGTTTCTCCCATGTTATTTTCTGAGGATCAGGCCACATTTTCATAGCTGGATATAGACCCTCCATTGACTTGGCACAGGGCTCCCTGCCTCACACATAGTAGGTGTTCAATAAATCAATAAATAGTTGAATCAGATTGAGTTTCCTGCCAGGAGAAGAAAATAACTTTGGCCTCTCCCAGGTAGGTGGGAATCCCTGAGACAAATCATTCCCCCAGGGACAGAAAGCCATGAAGGCAGGGCAGCCCATTATCACTGCTACTGTCACCAGGCTGCCAGACCTGGGGTGGCTGATATAGAAGTGAAAAGCCTGGGACAGTAAGTAAGTGGCTCTTCAGTGACAGCCCCACGTCAGCACCTTCTCTTTCAAGGGGAGTCCCCCAGGGGCTGCCAATCACATACCTTTTTTTCCCAACCACAAAATTCACTTAAAACATTCTTTTTAAATTATCAAATGGAAGAACAGGCACAGACTTTCATCAGCCCTCTGATGGATCCCCACCCAGACAGCTAAAACGTTTCACCCGTCTCCAGTCATCACAAATACCAGGTTTAAGCTCTGTAAGCACCTCTTCAGAATAGTCACCATTAATGACCCTGGTGGCACCCTGATTTTGGAAGATATCTGAGACAGCAAGACAAAAGGGAGGCTGGGGCAGGGTCAGAAGGGGGCAGGTGAACAGTGGTGAAGGTACTCCTTTGCTTAGCCTTACTCTAATTTTGTTTCTCTCTCTCTCTCTGTGTGTGTGTGTGTGTGTGTGTGTGTGTGTGTGTGTGTGTGTGAATCTATCTGTGGGAATGTGTGTCTTTGTGTACATGTGTATGTATATATCTGTTTGTGTTTGTCTGTGTATATAGGTATGTATAAACATCTATGTATGTATCTATGACCTATCTACCTATCTTTATGTCTATCTATCTATCTATCTATCTATCTATCATCTATCTATCTGTGTGCATATGTATCTGTGTGTTTGCAACTGTGTGTCTGTGTATCTCTCACTCCCACTTTCTGAACATTTTCCTCCAAATTGGAATTTCATTCTTTGAAATAATTTCCTGTTCATCTATGCCAACGACCCCACTTCATATCCCTAAAATTATCTTCCACATTATTGACTTACTTTTGTACAATCCCAACCCATAATACCAACATTTATTTTCTTGGGCCGTATAAATTAGTTATACATTTTGTGAGTGCAGGTCTGTGTGTGTGCATCATTGTGGAGGCCAGAGGTCATCCCAGAGGTCATCCTTGGCTGTAGTTCTTCAGGAACTATCTATCTTGTGGTTTTTTTGTTGGTTGGTTGGTTGGTTGACTTGTTTTTTTGTTTTTATCTATTGTTTGGTTTGTTTTTCTAGTGTATGCTGTTTTGTTTTGGGTTTTGTTTTTGTTTTTAAGACAAGGTCTCACTGGTCTGCCTGAGCTTGTCAGACCTTCCCTCAGCTTTTAAACCTGGTTATTGAACTCAGATCAAGTGCTTGCAAGTGAAGTTCTTTAAATATAGGTGTTACCTAGCCCTGGTTGCCTGTTTATTAGGGCATACTGGTTTCAGCTGTTCTCTAAGTGAATTATCATTAAACTTGGTCATTAAAACACTTGACTTTATAGATAAGAAAACTGAGATTCGTCCTTGTTCACTGTCTTTTCCCTGAGTCTCAACGCATATGTCCCATTCCATCTTCTGGCTTTACTCTCTCCTTGGCCCTGCAGTGATCATCCTAACCTACTCAGTGACAAACTTTAGTCCTGTTCTTTCCAGGAAATGGAACATTACCATATCCCTGGCTCCTAAATAATCCTGGTTATATTAGAAGATGACAGATATGGATAATCTCTGCCCTCAGTTTTCTCCCTCTGTTCCTCAGGTAACCACAAGTAGATTGTCTTATAAACAGCTTGGTAGACATACATCAGGGCCCAAGTGGTCATCTAAACCAAGCAATGTTGGGTGGCACTGTCAGATCAGTTGTGTGGTGTCTTTGGATACCTCATGTGATCATACTTTAGGAGTTTCCAATGATGCCCTGGGAAAGGGTAGCAGGTTTCCCAGTAGCCCAGTCTCTGGATGTAGTAGCCCTACAGACAGTTACTTTAAAAGTGAGGTTTTGTTGTTGGTTTTTTGTTTTGTTTTGTTTTTTATAAGAAGAATCTGGGGTTTCTGGCCCTTGATCACAAATCCTCACTTGACTTTACACTCTCTAGAGGCCTGCACCCCCATTCTCTTCAGAATATAAACTTTAATTTAAAGGCCTGTCAAAGGCTTTTGGAGCTTAAATCTTTCCTTTCCAGCTGGTCAGAGATATTGGCATATTAATCTATTTAGTAATTATGTGAACAAGCTCTGACCATGTGTTATTGAAAATTAAACTATCAAAATGTGTCCAATCAAGTCTTTCAATTTCTCAATCCCATCGTGTATTTAGATGCAAAACCAAGATTAATTGTGAAGCAATAGGCCAGGTTCACCAGATGTTTTGCTGATCCCCGACAGGCACATCTGTCTCTAGGCCTCGGATTCTGGTCTGGTTCAGGGTCACTTTAGTTTAAACAGGCTGCTTGGTTGCCTGTTGTTCCTTATGACATTTTGTATGGCCCTTGTCAGCTGATGATGTGTTTACAAAGAATCATTAGGGAAGGACTTATCACTCACTGACATTGAGATAAGGAGGAAGACTATTGTTTGGGGGGCAATAAAAATTGTAAGGATTTTGAGCCCTAGTACCACAGAGAAAATACAAGCTATAGGAATTGAAAGCCACAGATCTGGATTCCATCCCAGAATTACTGGCTTTCCCTGTCATGGCACAAATTTGTGGTCCACTGCCTCCCTCTCCCTGCTATGCAGTATCACCACCAATTATGTAAATGCTACCTAGCCAGCATGCCCATGGCTTACAGAAAGAGCAAAACCTTACCAGTTACACAAAATTGGTCTTATCCTGGCTCCCTTCCACTGACTGGATATGTAACCAGAGAAAACCAGATTTACCACTTCTGAGCTTTCTCAGTTATCCAATTAGGAGATAAAATATCAGCCTCTCAAGGTTGTGAAATTTGGGACTGGGCATGTTAAGGGAGCCTGATTCTGTGTGCTGTGATGAACATTAAGCTTCTTGAGTTAGACTTGACCTGTCCTATGTGCCCTGCTAATTATAAGCTGATCAGCTTTGAGTGAGTAATGGGCCTTCCAAGCCTTGGTTTCCTTGTCTGTGATGTTAAGTGTATAATAGGATCTATCTCACAGGTAATATTTGTGAACCATATAATTTGTGGAAGTGTGTGGTAGTTTTCCTGGAAAATGACAATCATTAAATGAATATTTTGGATTTTTTTCAACATCATGGTCTGTAATAAAGCCACTGGGCAATTATCTGTTTTGTTCTCAACTTTCTTACTTTCTTGACCCTTTACTATGTTTGTATATGGTCCAAAGAATGCCCCAGAAAAAGGCACTAAAATCATAATTAAGTGGGAGCAGAACTGATTATACAGCTCAACAATAGAGTATCTCAGTTGCATTAAGCACCTGTGTAGACTAAGGTAACTTACACTGAGTTTGGTGCATTTTCTGGGTATATCATGGGCAGAGCTAATAGAGAGGAACATATGCTTTGTACATGCCCTCTTGGCTCAACCTTGGAGAAGATCTTGTACTGCTTGCCCAAACAGAGGAGTGAGAGCACATCATGATTACCCCTATTCATTCTCTTTTTACCTTGGCTTAGTTTGCTACCCATTCACTATAGTTAGATATGCTAGTCCCCAACCTTGTGGGTTTACTAGCTGCCAACCTTGGATGATATGCTAATGTTTTCTTTGTTGTCAATTATGTGACTTGCTTGCTTGGTGCTCATCATGAACACTTCTCTTTACTGCTTATGGGGAGTTGACTCCTCTCATACCTCTAAGATGAAACTTCAGCTCTCATGGTTATATCATTATCTAGCTTCCTGTCTATGGCACAGTTAGAGTGGCCTCCTTCCAAGAACAGGTGGAGACCTTTTAGAAGCCATCCTGGCCCACAATTTATATTGTAATTAAGTGGAAGAATATGTAAAAGGGAAACATTGTTATGTTTCTCAATGGGTGGAGAGCTCATGCAACTAACCAGAAAGTGTCCAGACAGGCTTTGAGGTCTTTCTCAGAGAGTATTGTCCTGGTCAGCTTGACTATCTCAAGCCCAGCTGCAAGCTCTCTTAGTGATTATCACACAGCCATTTTTAACTGTAGAATTCCCTTTAGTCATAACATCTATTTTCACTATAACAATATGAACTAAGAATTGAGAGTCAAAAGAAAGGTAAAAGTATTGTAAGAGCCCACCAGGATGAAGACAGAGACTAGAAAAAAGGGAAGAATGGTAAAGAACACAATTTCATAACAGGACTTTCTACTCATGGATCCCTTAAAGCATTAGTGAAGTCCTCTTGTTTAGCTGTTTACTCTTAACTGAAACATTTCCTACTGTGAGATGAGAGACTCAGGAAGATAATAGAATGTACATGGCTCACAAGGTTTACCAGGACCCTCCCTAAAGTTATAAGCATGGGGAATAACAGCTGGTCAGAGGAGACTGACAAGGGGAACTGACTGAAAATTAGGCAGGGAGCTCAAACAATGGACTTTTCAGTAATGAAGTTGCCTCTATGCCACTCATGATATCTTAAGTAGTCTCAATAAGCTCACCAGTCACTAAGCTAGATTTAAGTAGAGTAGTGTTGATGTCCAGTCAAGTAAATGGACATTGGTTCCTGTCCCCTCAGTAAAAAAAATCACACACTAAGTCCCAACAAAGGTTTGGTATAAGTTGATCTATCATAGAAATCACAGTTGAGAGGGTGAAAAGGAAGAAGTCTCATAGGTAACAGAGTTAAGGCAGAAGAGACTAAAAAGTATAAAATTCACAATCAGTGGGTCTGAATTTTTATATATAATTTTACTATTACCTATTCAGAGACTTAATACAGCAAGTGTTAACTTCAGCTTCTTTGTAAAGTATAGAAAATTACAAAAGGATGTTTGCTTTACTCTTATAGTAAAATAAAATAACCTAGAAAATTTAAAATTTTCTTAAACCCAACAAAGTGCTTAACATGCACAAAGAAAACCTAGAAATAAAACCAAATTTCGTAAAGTTATATTCAGAACGAGACACATTATGGTTTGTATCATTACAGATTAGAGAAGGGAGGTTGCCAGCACATACATGTATAAGAAGAAACAGCCCAAATCTCAATGGCACTTTAAAAGGTCAAAACTCAGGTTTGAGTTATGATGGAGACTCTCTGGAAGCATTAGAAAATACAAAGAAGCCAAACTGATTTATCCTTTTGCCTCTGGCCTTCATTAGGTGCTCATGCAGAATACTGTATGAAATGTCAGAGTTGCTGTGAGAATCTTCTTGCAGCATAGACCTTTGGAGTCAACTAAAACCTGAAGAACAGGAGGCTTGACAGAAGTGGTCCAGAAAGTCGGCCATCAAGCCCCTTTATTTTAAAGCATCACAGTCTTACTCCAGCTACAGAGTGTGCTGATTCTCCCCACCAGAGCACGGCAGGGAAGAGATACATGATGTTTAACTTTACATGCCAACTTGACTGGGTCACTCAGACATTTGACCAACTTTATGCTGGGTGTATATTTTAAGGTGTTTCTTGATTGGGTGAGATTAATATTTTAATCAGGAGGTTGAGTAGGGCAGATTATTCTCTCTAATCTGAATGCCCCTCACTCAGCTGATTAAAGACCCGAATAGACTCAGAGCACTGAGTAGGAGGGAACTACTTCTGTCTTCTATCTGGAATAGAGTCCTGGTCCATTGGACTCAGATAAAAACATGCACTGCTGCTACTGCAGCTTTACTCCTTTGCTGAGCTAAGAACCCAGCTTCTTTGGGCTTCCTAGTAGACTGAAGACCAGCAGTCATTTAAAAGTCCTCTAGGTCTTCAGTTCAACAGCAGTTGTGACTAAGTCATATTCAGAAAGATATACATTATGAGGCATCTAGCCTCAGGAACTAAGAAGCTTCTAGGCTCTCAGCCACTCTGGTGTTAGGCATTCATGGTTGGATGATCTAGGGTGTATAGCATCAGCCAATTGAATAAATCCTCTTTTAATAAATATTGTATTGGTTCTGTTCCTCTAGAGAACCCTGACAAATGCAGATAAATGACAAACTGAGATAAATTAGATGTTTCAAACCATGAAACAACCACTTTTAAAACAGCATAACTAAAAAAATTAGTAGTGGCAATACAATGGAAATACAATAAATAGTCAATTCAAAATAAAGCAGAAAAAAAGAGAATAAATTTAATAATTACCAGAATGGCAAACAGAAAGTGACCAGCAAGACTACTAACTTAAGTATGCCATGTCAGTATTTATATAGGGAATCTAAAATGTCTCATATCTCAACTAGAAGGTGAAAAATGTTCTATTGGGTTGAAAGGAAGCTCCTGCTACTCACCAAGAATTCACATATAACACAAAGGTAAAGACAAAAGCAAAGGCAAGGGGGGAGAAGATATACAAGGAAAGTAACCAAAAGAAGCCTGTTAGTAAGAACTTGGTAGATGCTGATTGTGGAGCAGGGATTACAACAGGATTAAAAAAAAAAAAAAAAAAAAAAAAGGCTTTCAGTTGCTGAGGAAGAAAGCAACCTGGTAGGTGGAGCCCACATATCTCAGCAGGTACATCCCTAAACTTGCAGTTATCCCACTCTACTGCTAGGCACTTACACCTTATTAGGGCATTTGGGTAGCAGCTTTATTTCTTGCTTGCCACTATCACAAAGCTCACCCTATGCACATGTTTTCTGGCTCACATGTAAAGACATAGGGTTATTTTGTCCTTTTAACATTAGAATTCTCATAGTCCAAAGAGCCATGTGAAAAGTAAAAAAGAATGTGAGGTTTGAGTACATGTGAATCTCAGTTCTACTGTTATTGAACTATAGGGTCTTGAGCAAATTACTCAGCCTTCCCTGTAAACACACAAACTCCCCTGTGAATGGATGAGGAATTACTACCCTCAAGACTGTTGAGAGGATTAAATGAGCTCATTTGTGGGAAATATGGTATGTAGCATAGGATATAAGCTCAGGATGGCCCATGTTGTCCCAACTTCCCATGAGATAAGCATTTCTTGGGTATATATTGACAGTAGCCATGGGGTAGGGGGAACTGTGGATCTCCTTTGTGAGGAAACAGTGTGGTCTGAATGGCTAGATGAGTGGCAAGTTCACCTTCTCCAGCTGGAGCATAACTGGGAAACACATTCTTTTGTATTTCAGACACTCAGCTTGATAGGTGAATACTAGTGACTGCAGATGTTAGGAGCAGCCACTTGTGATGTCACAAAGAAAAGGGGTCAGTGAGCTTCTGTAGCTCATCAGTAGAGCAAGAGAGAGTTGGTATTAATAGAAAATCCAAGTGAAGCCACAAATCACATGTGTGGACACTTACCCTTCCTATATGACTTTGTCATCTACAAGGTTAGCATTTGACAACACCTTAAGCTACCAAAAAAAAACCAAATTCACAAAACCTTTTATAAGCAACCGTTTTTTTTTTTTTCAGTTGTATTTTTTCTTAGATATTTTCTTTATTTACATTTCAAATGTTACCCCCTTTCCTGGTTTCCCCTCAGAAAACCCCCTATACCCTTCGCCCTCCCCCACTCACCAACCCACCCACTCCTACTTTCTGGCCCTGGCATTCCACTAGACTGGAGCATAGAGCCTTCACAGTACCAAGGGCCTCTCTAGTCCATCCTCTGCTGCATATGCAGCTGGAGCCATGAGTCCCACCATGTGCACTCTTTGGTTGGTGGTTTAGTCCCTGGGAGCTCTGGGGGGTACTGGTTAGTTCATATTGTTGTTCCTCCTATGGGGCTGCAAACCCCTTCAGCTCCTTGGGTCCTTTCTCTAGCTCCTTCTTTGGGAACCCTGTGTTTAAGCAGCATTATAATGTTTGCTCTTGGCCACATTCCACCCACAGGCTGGACACGTGGGATTTTTATTTATTCATTTCTACTGTCCATATATTTAAGCTTCATCAGAGATCAGCTATGTGCCAGGTATCAAAAAATCACTGACTCTGACACTCTTTCCTCTGTCTTGGCAACAAATTTGTATTCAAAGCAGCAGATACACAGACAGTTTTTCACAGATGGTCAGCTAAAGTCCAAGTCCCTCCCCATCACACATGAAGTACTTGTTTCTGATCAAGGGGCACATATGGGAAATTCTCAGATGGACTAGAAGCCAGGCCCAGCTTCTACACCTTACTTTCAAAAGATAGAGCACACCTGAAAAATGTCTGAGTCTTGGCTGTGTTTTCAGGAGGTCATCTGCTTGACTCATTAGGGGAACTGCCTGCTTCATTAACCAATATACTTGGTTCAACAGCTAATAATCTTGATTAAGCAGGTAAAGCATTATTTCTTTTTAGAGATAGATCCATTCTACCCACCCCCGCAGCAGTGGGAGATGCAACTGCTTGGAGAAACTTGAGTTTATTACGGATATTCTTCCTTTCCCATTACCACCCACCAGTGCATTCTGTAAGAGATCATACAGGTGTGTGATATGAACTGTGCTGACACAGGCACAAATCATGATTGGGCTATTTCAGTATATCACTGTCATCTACAGTGGCTATGAATTCTGTCAAAAAAAAAGGTTTTAATTTCTTGTAGACAGAATGGGACTGTTTTTAGCATAAATTTAGTGATGGAAACTTTGTCTGAAAATCAGACTTCTTTTTAAGGATACTGGGTGTTGGAACCGAAATACTATTTCTCTAGTTAGTTGTTCCACCTTGGTCTCCTCCTTCCATGAAGAAGAGCAGGGTCTGAGATCTCTGGAGGAGGAGAATCACTCCATTGGTAATACTCATGTCAGAACCTGGAGCAAACTTCCAGGAGGCAACAAGGCTCGGTCTAATGAAATAGTCACAAAACCTGAAATTAAGATGCCTTCAATTCTGATGATGAATACTGGAAGCTATCTGATCTCCTGTCAGGGGGTCAGGAGGGAGTGCCAGTTAAGCCACAGATTTATGGCCAGATGGTATTCTTTAATTTTTCAACAATGGTCTTTTTTAGGAGTATCATATCTGATTTAATGCCAATTTCAATGGCATAGATATTTCCACCTTAGCCAGTCTGAAGCCACCAGTGTGATTTCACTGATCATGGAATCCAGAAGAACTGGGCACAGTCTGCTCTTAAGAGCTCATACCAGCCTCTTCTTGCTCCACTGCTTAGGTCCCACCTCAAGTTACCAAGTAGATAAAGCTTGAAAATCATTATCTCCAGATTCCCAGGCAGCACCGATGCCATTTACCAAAAATTATAAATGACGGAGTGTAGCTAAAATTCTTCTCCTTGGAGACATAAACAAGGTTTACCTCCTCCTATGGTTCCAACTACAAACAAAGGTATAATGACATTAACTTGTCATGGTAAGGAACCAATGAGTTTATTAGGCTTATTTACAGAGCAATGGATGAAGGGTTATGGGCAAGAACATAGATGACTTTAAAGCAGCTACACGGAATGATCTGCAGCAAGAATAAATGATCACTGCTTTGTGGCTATGCAGATGTAGTCTCCTTTTCTCATCTGTCCATATTCAATATACTTTAGCCCCTACCAAGACCCTCACGACCATGTGGAATTGAGGTAGAGTTACACCCACAACTGATTTGGAGGAGTGGCTGAACACTCAGGGAGGAACCTATGGTCCTCCCTACTCCCTCTTTCCAAGAGAGAATGTCAATAGCCATCAAGCCTAGCTATGATCATCATTGGGGAGTAGACCCATCTGGATTCCTGAAGATGTTGGCAGTTTAGCTCAGAGGTTAGTGTTGTACAAACTGGGTTATTATGAAAGCCCCACGACTTTTCTCTGGCCATGGAAGTCACATCAGCCCCATTTTCATTTCAAATGACCATCTTTTTCTTCCCTTTATGACCCAGATGAAGCCACAGGAAAAAGTAGGCATGAACAACACTAAGGTATGATATTGATAAAACTAAACATATTAATTCTTATAAAAGTAAGTTTTATATATTCCTATCTTTTCTCTGTACTTCCTCCATTTATAAGCATCACTTAAGGGACAAGGTCTTGTTTAGCTTTGCCTACACAGTGCCAGTAAAAGCCTAGTGAGGTGGAATGAGTATATTAGCCAGGGTCCCCAGAACACAGATCTTGTTTCTTCCACTTGCTCTTTAAGCAAACCATCTATTCTTGACTGTATTAGTCTGTTCATTTGTGTAACAGATGTTTCAATCAATTCCTATTATGGGCCAATCTCTGGTACCTGGATGTGGTGTCCCTTCCCCACCAACATAGTTGGTGCAATGACCGGAGCCGTGCAGCACCCAATGGCATCCATTGTTTTGTTAACTAGGCTAAGAGAGCCCGGTACCCCTGCAGCATGGTTCTGCAAGTCTCCTAGGTCACCCGGCTCCGCCCAGCTTACCAGAGGCCCACCTGCAACCTGAGAGATGTCATGAGACTTCAGGGTTCCCGCCAAACTCCAGAATGCCTGCGCAGAAGACTGGGGGCGGGGCCTCCCTTCCTTTATCCCCAAATGCTTGTCCACCATTAAACAGTCGTTCTAAGCAGAAGCAACCATGTAGCCTTGGAGACCTTCTTTCTTCCCCCACTCCCTTAGTTTCATTTCAGCTTCGGGCCAATCCTCCAGGAACCCAGTCTACTGTGGGCAGTGGACCCCAACACCTGGAGTATAGTAATGAAAGAGGCAGGCACCAGATCTCACCCATGGAACTTATAATACAGTATATAAGGCAAGTATTAAATAATAAATGTCCAAATAAAAATTCTAGGATGTGCACAGTAAGGTACAATGCAAGGAGCAGGAGAGGAATCCTTTAAAAAGACAAGAATAAACTGAGACCTAAAAGATGGGTAAGAGATTCTCTAAGGGTTGATCGAGGAAGGTAGACAGAGGAAGTGGTACACTCAAGATATTACATTCCCCAGAGATGGAATGTAATTTCTACACTCACTTTATAACAAATCTTTTGAAAAGTATTCAATCCTGTTTACAAGAGTGAGCACTGAAGAAAAACACAAACCACTCCTAAAGCCCCAAACATCTCTCAACACTTACCTAGGGGCCAACACTCAACAGGAGTCATGATGGAAACAAACAGTACTCAAACCCTAGCAGCATTTAGCCTCTTGAAAATTTTCTTGTCTACAGTATTCAGAAATCTACATATTCTATGAAGTGGTTGGGAAGGAAGTTACCTACAGGAAGAATTTTAGAACTCTGTGAATGCATGCAATGATGTAATTAACAAAGGGTGGCTTGATGGGCCAGTTTTCACTCAACAGGACCTTCCTGTTCAGAAGATTTATTCACCTACTAAGGTGCTTGTGGCCTGACGTTACATTTTTAGACAATGGGTGTAGCGGCTGAAGGCTGAGGCCAGCCTCTGGAGAACCTGTACATCACACGCTTCTCCATGTTCCTCATCAAACTTGCCTTGAATCAGGCCTGCTCTACAAGGCAGCATACCAAACAAGGACAAAGTGAATTTATGATTCTTAAATTCACAAACAGGACCACTCAGACAAACTGGCCCAGGTACTTATCAAACCTGCAGAACCTTACCAACACTTAAGTCCCCAAGCTTTGCCTGGTACACAGAATGACAAGTTTTGACCTTAACCTCAGAGAGATGAAGACACAAGTTCTAGAAACCTGACTTAGGCATCACATCTGTACCTCTGGTGACAGACAATACATATTGCTACTTGATAGGGACTGTGAGGGTTAAATGAGCTAAAGTGTGTGCAGTGCTTAAAATGGCACTTGGCACTTGGGAAGAGCTTGATAAATGGCCCCATTTGTATATCACCCTGGTCTCTTAGTGGCCCGGTGTGTGGGCAGATGGGGAACTAATGTCTCGAAAAGCAAAGTGAGTTACCAGAGGTCACACAGCTAATTAGCAGCTGGGCAAGACTCAGGCCAATGCATCTAACTCCCTATCCAGCTGTGTCCACCACACAGGCTGCCTCCTTCATGCTCTGCTCTTTCTTAAACACTCTCTTCTTTGCACAGGTCTCTGGGTAGCCAAGTGGAGCTCTGCATGCCTCCCTTTCATTAGCAATTTATCTCTACATTCCTTTGTATCTTGCAAACAGATAACCAGCCTGAGCCCAGCTGACCTCCAGAATCCCTTCAGACATAATTGAGTTTGCATTATCTGACTGGTAGCCCATCTTCTAACATTTAGGTAAATTGCAGAGCTGCTGCCCTTGACCTGTATAACTTGCCCCAGGGCACTGAACCCTTTGTTTTTCTTGCCATAAACTCCTCCATGTATCTCCTCCCAGCTACCTCTTCTTTTCAGATAGCCCCATCATTTGTGCTCAGTGATGTGGACTCTGCTGTGATGCTAAGCACGCAGGGACAGACAGCCAAAAACCACTCCCATTTCAGCACCCAGCCCTGCCTTTTTGAGACAGGGAGATTTAATTTAGATAGAGATGGTTTTTGGAGATACGGATGTCCCAGCCTACCCTTAAGGAACAAACAAACAAGGAAAGGGCCTCTTAGAGAGCCAGAGGCTGGAGAAGAATAACAGTGACATCCTTCCTCACAGGGTAGAATCTTGCTTCTGTCCTTCTCCCTCTTTTGTGGGAATTTCAGTTCTTTCTGTGTTTGACATCTTAAAGCCCTCCTATAACACTTCATCGATGCCTTCTACCCACTGGGGCTGCTGTACAACTTTGTAAATCTGAATTGAATCAGTGATTTACTTTCTCTACTCCAGCCTCTCCACATATACCTATTTTCACCTGCTCTTTACTCTTACAACCCACACAGAAGTGAAATAAGATTGGGAATCATTTCAAAGAGTCAGAATGTATGTTTGTGAAGTAAGGGGGCTAACCTAGACCATTTGAAACAACTTTCCCATTTATGTTGCACCATGTTCTTCTGGCTGGCTCATACTCCCTGTGCACAGGCACAAGGCCAGTAACACTATCAGCAAAGGCATTTTGCAGCTTCTTTTTGTGACTTGATGGCAGAGGTTCACAGACTCCTTCCATTCCTCACATCATTAATGTTTTAATAGGTTTTTTTTTTCATAGTTCCATGAGCCAAATGAGAATACCTAACACTTCTACTTATTAAGCAGGTAGGTGCAAAGGACTTAATGAGTATTTATGTGTATTTTGAAAATACATATAAATTGTAAGGGAAATACTATTTCAATTTTCTTCTTGAATAATAATTACTTGCCAATAGTACTTCAAGCTTTTTCAAATGAAAATCAGAACACACACTCCTCATTTCTTGCTCTACCTTGATTCTGGTTTTAGAGAAGTTTCTAGAAAGTCTGGCTTAAAAAACTGGAAGGTTTGTGCACATTTTGTCTTATTTCAGTCCCAAGCTAGAAAAATGTTAAAAGATAGTTTATACATAGACAATGCAAATTAATTGTCTGACATGATTGCTAAATATACCTACATAGATATATCCAAGCCTAAAGGCAAAAGGAGACATTTATTAACCAGGTAAACTATATGAATCTGCATTCCCTGGATAATTTTTTAGCATTATGCTGAATGTTCTTGAATGAATAGTCAGAACCAAAAAATTAGGTCTTACAAGATATTTTAAAATAGCTGTTGAGCTATGTAAAGCGTTATTTACATACATAAATTCTACTGGCATCTCATCCCTACAACTGAAGATGACTTATCTCAGGCAATACTCTGCATGTAAGAACAAAGCCAAGACTTTTATTTATACCTTTCTGACTCCAGGAACTGGAGTTTGCTCGCTCATATTGATATTAGGAATGTGGGAGTCTTTCCTCAAAGCATGTCAAATATGCCTTTGCAGGAAAACACAGAAATACCTCAGAGCCTATTTTAAACCAATGATCTCCAACTGTCCTTCTTTACCCAAGCTACCTTTGTGTCCAGCTCCAAAGAAAGCACATTATCTCCCTGACCAATCTCTGAAGATCTCAACTTCCATAAGCTGGACCCTTCCCATGGGTTTCAAAGATGTTTGCTTTGCATGGTTCATTTTACTTTCATCAGTACAAACTCTCCCTAGCATTCCCCTTCCTCTTCAACTGAAGGGAAGGATATGCAGAGTCCTTTAAACAGAAGAGTGAAAACTATAAAGTAGCATTTGCTCACATGGAGAATGAGTGAATGAGAGACAGTACCTTTAAATTATAGAAACTTAATAAGAACAAATACCTCATGAGTATTTATATTTTCCATCTTGAAACAACCCCAGTTCTACCTATAAAGTAACTCAGTATTACCTATCAATGACTCAGATATGTTAAAGAATATAGGTGTAAGACAAACAAAACCTTGCCTCAGACTTAGCAGGTATGCAGGCTCAGCCATCATTAAGCTCGTCTCCAACTCTAAACTGCAACAGTGGCCCTTTCCTTATAGAGAGCATTTTGCTTGGCACCATGCCCTGTCCCATGTCATTGCTATATTGCATTCTTCCTCTGCTTTTGTTTAAAATAAAGAAACAAACAACCACAAAACAAAACACATGAAAACACAAACCAATTTCCAAACCAAACAAACAACAAAACAAAACTGTCAACTTTTGAAGAAAAGGTCTTCTCCCCCGACTCTTTCACCTCCTCTTCCCCCTCCTAATTCTCCTCCTCCAAGGTAGCTAACCTGCCATCAGGCAATATTCCTTAAGTTTCCTCTACTTTGTAAAACTTGAACACAAATCTTTTAATCGACCTACCAAGTGGATATCTCACTTGCAGATAGGCCTGGCTGTATTCTAGGACACTGATGGCAAGAGAAGCTGACTAATCTTTCTTTCATTTCTTTTGCACAAGTTTTGAATTAACCAGTTGATTCAGATGATAAGGTTTACCTCTCACCAATGAGATGAGGTATACTCATTATAAGCATTTAGAATAAAAGCAAAGTGAATTTCTAACCCTAGTGTCCTTCCAAGTCCATTTAGGTTGTGGAGATTTTTGTTTTATTTCCGTTTTTTTGGTGAAACAGAGGTTATTATTTTCAACATACATGTTTGTTACTGAACCAACCAGATCAAATGTGAAGCCTAAAGACAAGGAAAGCTGTTTTCTCAGAGAACCACATGCAAAGGACAGTGACCTTGACTGTGGTGCCACTCAGGTCCACTTAGGTGGTCCTCTCAGGTACCACTCTTTATAGACCTACCTAGGTCTTTCCCCAGTGTCTCTTCTTGGATAAGAATATGGATCACCTACTCTCACATCAATCCACTGGGGGAAAGGGTCATGATTGGCTAAAAGTCACTTAATCCTGAAAGCCCTGTGAGAAAACATGGAAGAAATACAATCAATAGCATACCCCAGAAGGGAAGTGAAAAGGAGAGGGGCTTCATTCTTCTTGTTCTCATGGAAGAATATTTTCCTTTATCTCTCTACAAGTCTATAGTTTCACATAGGCATAAGGTCATATACATCTACTTCTATAGTGAACAAACAGAATCTTACAACAGCAAGAAATCTCGGTGTGTTCCTTTGTAGTCCCTTTCTACCTTCGTCTTTGCCGACAGATCTGCTGTAGTTTTGCAAACTATTATTTATAGCTTATATAAACTAATACTTTTATAATTGGAATTGAAATGTATTTAGCCTTTACATTTGGGTTCTTTCTCTTAGCACAATTCACTTGAATCTGTAAAGAAAGTACCAAGGGCCTCACATGGAGAATGGGTGAGAAGCAGTATCTTTAAGTTATAGAAAATCCATTAGACCAAATACCTTGTGGGCATTTATAGCTCCATCTCATCACATGGGGCTTGTTAAGCAAGTATCAAGAGACTGTGAGGCTTTCTCTTCATCACCAGAATTAGTTGAACATACCTGACCAATCTGATTCTCTTGATTGCTAAATAGCATTCTTTTATATGCATGTGCCAGCACATGTCAATTCTTCTGTACAAACGTGCACTGTGACTTTGAGTTTGTGGTGTCGGTGAGTACAGATGTGATGAACATTTGCATACAAGTTTTTCTGCTAAGATAAACTTTCATCTTACTCAGGTAAGTATACAAGAATGGAGTTGCTGGGTCTTGAGGGAAGCACATGCTTAATGCTATCAGAATCATAAAACTGTTTTCTAAAATGGCGTTACTAACTATGCATGCCAGTACCAGGTACTGGATGCCCTACCTCCTGCACACAATTAGGCACCCTGCTTTGTTTTCTCTCTTGTAAACTCAAGTTATTACAAGAGTTGTCTAGTCAGATCTTAGTTGTGGTTTTTAATTGTCATTTATCCTAACATCTATAAAAATATTTATCCATTGCTTATTGAATAGTTTGTCTTGTTATCATTGAGTTTCAAGGGTTTTGTACATTCTGGATACAAATCCTTTGTGCTTTATAAATATTTTCTCTGCTTTGCGGCTTGTCTTTTCATCCTGTTTATAGTGTCTCTTGAACAGTTTTCAATTTTTTTTTGAATTCCAGTTTGTCAATGTTTTCTTTCATAGGTCACACTTTTGATGTTGTATCTGAGGAATCTTTGCTTAGCCCAAGGTTACAAAGATTTTCTTCTGTTTTCTCTAAAAAAGTTTCTTAGTTTGAAATTTTAGTCCTGGTCTATTTTCAGCTCCATGAGTGCTTTTCATGGGTGATTTTTTTTTTAAGGACTAAAGGGCACTCTTAAGTCAGTCTTGTGACAATTAACTCAGTACCTCCAGAGAAGTCTCAGTAGGGAGAATCCATGTTGGACACTGATATCAAATGCCCAGAATTTGAATCTGTTTCTCTTGCCCTGTATGTTAATACAAGATAACCTAGCCCTGATAATCTCCAGCCAAATGAACCAACATCAGTAAAGATTTATGCCACCACCTGGACTTTAGAGCAGAGGCAGGAAATTCAAACTGGCTTTGAGAGAGACTAACATGGGTCTTAGCTAGGGAGCCATAGTAGGTTATATTCCATGCTAGAATAGCAGCTGGGTCATGCAATTGGCCCATAATGTCCTGAGCTGGGGTAGCTGAGCTCCCAGGATAGCCTTTCCCTGAGTTCACTGGTGTCAAACCCTTGGAATATTGCTCTCAATGTGGTCTTCTGCTTTGGTGGTCACCTCTCCCACCACTTTCCTTTTCTCCATCTCTTCTGTGTTCTAACTTTGGTTTTCAAGGAGCTTCTGTCAGCTTTTTTCATGGATCTCCAGCAAAAATTCAAAGACCCTCATACCCTCATACTTAAAAGCCACACCTAGGTATGATCAAAGATACTATGCCCTCAACTTAAAAATGAACCTCTCCTAAAATCTAGATGAGGGTGGGATGTGGGTCTCAAGAACACACTGCTTTGGGATTCAGAAAAGTCCAAACCATTATTCTGGCACTTATGGTTCTCACTTTCAAAAAGCACTTACTTTTGATTTCCTAATCTCAAAGTAAAGCATATTAAAATCTTTACTTGGTTGTGTAAACACTAGGAAGAAATAATCACTATATGTGAAATAGCTGCTAGTCAGTGAAAACTTTCATAATTGCAAGGACAGAGTTTGTTCAGCCTTCTACACCCTCCTTTCCAGGATTCACAGAGCTCTCTTCCAGATGAGCTGCCTTCCATCTAATCAAGATGCCCCCTGCTGCTAGCCCAGCTCATCTCTGATGATTGTATCCAGTCAATGGCTCTCAGACTATCAGACACGAGTGGAGAACATCCTAATGGCTTTTGAATTCTTTGAAAAGTACATGTGTATGGATAGTGCAATGCACTTGTGAGGAACTTGTCTCAGATCAATTACTGTAAATGCCCTAAACAGCCTCAATTGATTGCTATGTGTGATCTGAACTTCTGATTAATAGAGGCTTTGTTTAAAAGGGAATGCTTTTCTGCAAAAGAAGGGGGAAATCAGTACCTATTCTTGCCAATATCCTGAAAAAACAGTCTCCATTATCAAGTGTCTGTGTCCAGGAATTTGCTACTTTCTGGGCAAGTTTGACATGGGTGGATGGGACTCCTATGTAGGGGGTGCTTAGGAAGAATCAGCTAGAATAATCTTATTCCAGAATAAATTCTTAACACATGCCTGTGTTAAACATGTTTACCATCCTGGGTGAAGGAAAGGAGGACAGCCTGTCTTGTGTCTTCTGTAGTCCTGTTGACTCCTCATAGCTCCCTGGGGCTTAGTCTTGAATTCCCTTGATTTTGAGGTTGCAACATCAATCTTACTCCATGTGCTACCTCCATTCCTGGAGGACTCATATAGAGATATAATTTCTGTGTACACATGAGTATTCTTTTGCCTTGACATCTTAAAATGCTAATGTGAAGTTGCATGAGACTTCCACAGGCCAGACTATGACCTTAAATATTAATCATATCTGGAGAGCAGAGAAGAGTGCTGGATATTGTGGAAAGAAGATGGATGCTCCCCTGAAGAACAATAAGACAAATGAATGAAAATCAAACCTATGTTAAAACATTTTTCTCACCAGCAGGCTATTTACATCTTGTTTTTGATCAGATAGAAGCAGTGATCTGATCAACTTTTTGATTAAACAAGAAAGAAAACAAGACACAGCCAAATTCACATCATGTGTGTGTGTTTAATAGAAATTTCCCTCTTTGAATTTCATGCTTGTTTATTATGATTTCAAAGATGCTTTTCTTGTCTCCCTCACTTTTCTCCATTCCCACAACTCCTTTTTCTACCTTTCCAGGACTTTCTTTTTTTTTCTTTATTATTAGAGAGTTCCTTCATTTACATTTCAAGTGTTATCCAAAAGTCCCCTATATCCTCCCCCCGCCCTGCTCCCCTACCCTCCCTCTCCCGCTACTTCGCCCTGGCATTCCCCTGTACTGGGGCCTATAAACATTGCTACTCCAAGGGCCTTTCTTCCCGAATAATGGCCAACTAGGCTATCTTCTAATACATATACAGCTAGAGACATGAACTCTGGGGGTTCTGATTAGTTCATATTGTTGTTCCATCTATAGGGTTGCAGACCCCTACAACTCTTGGGTACTCTCTCTAGCTCCTACATTGTGGACCCTGTTGGGGAGTTATTAAAAATTCAGAAAATTTCAATGATTTAGAGAGCTGTATCTTCATGCTGGGCAATCACTGGCTATTAGTCTTGGAAGAGCCTGTCTGGAGTCACCCTCAGGCCATGTCAGATGGTTTTTGAACTAAGCTGAGTACAGTCCTAGTTTGGGAACAACACAACATGTCCACTCTACCCAGGGGTTAGTGCAGAGAGCATACTGTCTCCCTGACGACCAGCATTTGTCTATTCATTATGCCAAGTCCAGAGCCAGATACTTTGACTTGGAACAGTTGCTCTCCATTCCAAAAAGTATTACACGATCTAAGTAATAACTCCATCTGTCCTCTTTTTGTTTTATTTTAGAGTAAGGTCTTGCATATAGCCTAAGTTGGTCTGGAATTCTCATTCCTTCTCAGTCTCCCAAGTCCACCCTCAAGTCTGACTTTTACTTTAGTCATAACTATGACTTTAGTCACAGTGCTTTCCCACTGCTGCTTAAATTCAGTGCTGCTTTGACTCTGACATTCTTTTCATAAATATCATTTATTCATTTAGAAAACACTAATAAAGAAAAACAATAAAGTGGCCACACTTACATACAAAATACAAGTCTGAGCTTTTCTTTGTTGGATCTGGGTTAAACTTGCCTCCTGTAATTTATTGCTGTCTCATTTTATTTCAGATGACTTGGTATAGTTTCTCATCTCAAAGTAGGGCAGGATAACAGCGGGAATGCAGCATTCCTGGCCCTGGCCAAGCCTGCTGCTACCTAAAGGTAAAAGGGAAACTTGTATATTGGAGGGAATGTTGCCTTCTCTTCCATAATGTGACTTTTGAGAACAAAGCTGCAAACAAATTTTAGACAAGCAAATTAGATGCGTACAATTTAGAGGTTCCCATGATCATCTGGTGATTTATCTCATCACAAAATCTGTCCCCTAAAGGCTATTTCAAGGGTCTGTGATCAGATCACATTCTCACAATGAGGCTATCTGGAGAAGGGAGAGGAACAGGCCAGGTGTGCTGAGATTTTACCCCCCAGATCTGACTCTACCTAGTACTCATCTATCTGCTTTTGTGAGGGATTTCATCCAAATGCACCTGAAACTTGAGTTCAAGGACTTTGTAATCACCAGCTCTGACCTTTGATCCACCACTAGGCCAGTGGCACCCAGCTGAGTGATAGCGGATTAACCACAGCATTTATTCATTTATCCATCAACAAATGGGAAGTACCACACTATTAGGTGTTAAGGATATAATTGTGACAAAAATCAATAAATGTCCCTGCCTGTCTAATGAGATGAATAGATATGAGAAGCACCAGGATGAAAGATAATGCAGAAGGTTCACAATGACAATTATCAGCAGAAGAAGCCACCAACCCCTGGGCCCAGTTCAACTCCCTCCTGTCTGCTCTTTCTCTTCCTATATTGGTCCTTCTATTTCCTTGCTTTAGCCAGCTACCTCTCAGCCCTGGGACTTGATCTCAGGAGGACATGCTGCACTCATTGGTGTCTATATTCCTGGGTCCATGTCTCCAGCTGCTCCCTGATGCCCTCCTTCTTCTTTAGGGCTCATCCTCATGCTCTTCCACTATCTCTTACTCTGATCTGGCTTTGAAGCTGTCCTGTATTGTTTTTTCCATTAGTTTTTCTACTTCTCAGGTCTCCCAACTTTGGTCTCCAGACACTCCCAAGAAGAATTTCCCTTCATGTGTCTTGTGTTCTACACCACAATGTTAGGAACTCCAGGGTCACTTCTAGTGTTTATATGACACTTGTTCCAGCGGATGCTGGAATGAAAAAGAAACATTATCTCCAAACATCCTAAATCAAAGAGATGGTCATTTCCAGTGCATGCACATACTAGCAGTCCTTATATTAAGCCCTCATCTGAATGAACACAGCTGGTTGTGGGCACAAGCCCACAATGCTTTGTGGCCCCTAGACTGACATTTATTTGCAGAACAATACTCCCATGGAGACAGGCTGCTCTGTTTATTCAACCATATGCCTAATGTGCTCTGAATCTCTTTTAGTTCTTCTCTCAGTGATATCTTACTGCCACTAGGGTCCTGGGGTTAATTATATACCTTACTACATTTAAAATAATTTTCCTTCTTAATCCACTTAAAATATGTGTCCCTCGGAATAGAATGCTGATCTCCCTCATCTGGAGATGTCATTTAACTAGATGCCTAAATGGATTTTCAGATGCACTGATTACAGTCCAGCTCTCTGTGCAAAGCTGCCCCTCCCACAATGTCAACAGCTGCTGTCCTCCATGGCCTGCTAGCCTGCTGGCCCTGCAGTGGTTGCTCATTCTGTTCTCAGGCAAGCTGTTTACCTGGTTCCCAGTCTCCAGAGACTCTAAAGCCACTGCTTTGGGCTTTTTTTTTTTTTTTTTGCAATGGACAACTAATATCCAACCCATTCTCTTGGTTAAGAAATCTACTCATTGACACTTATTGTTTAAATTTATACTACATTCTAGAAGCTTCAAATTAGCAGAGACTTGTCTTTAAAGACAAAGTACAGGGCTCTTATGTAGCTTAGTGCTAGGGTACTTGCTTAGCATGCACAATGCTCTGGGTTCAATATCCAGCACTTCAAAAACAAATTTAAAAGACACCATTATATTTTACATGAACGTTAAGTTGGAGAATGCCCAGTTACACAGTCAGTCCTGAATGCACATTGATTCAGTTATCTACCTTCATTTCAAAAGCAAGTTTACCATGGCCTGAATGTTTGCTCTGCCTCTGTATCGACCACATCTCCAGCCCCATGGCACTGCGTACTTCATGTTTAAATAGCAGCTTTGAAACAAACATGGATAACAGGGTGGTGAAAAAAGCAAAGAAAGAGAATTTGAGTTTTTTCAGT
>LR750499.1:0-103222 GCA_902729485.2 Mus minutoides | reverse complement strand
TGTGTGTGTGTGTGTGTGTGTGTGCTCATGTGCATGTGTCAGCAGGTGTGTGTTCACATGGCTGGCCATGTGTCATTGTTTGGGAGCTCACCACCTTGTTCTTTTGAGACATGGTCTTTCATTGAGATCTGTGATTCATCAATTCAACTTGGCTAGGAGTGTTGTCAGTAAACCCCAGAGGTCTGCCTTTCTATGCCTCCCTAGCAGTAGATTATCTGTGTGCCATTATGCTTGGTTTTTATAAGAATTCTGGGACAGAATTAGGTCCTCATGCTTGTGCACAGCAGGCACATTACCAATGAGTTATCCTCCTAGCCATCTAATTGTTAATTTTAAAACTAAACTATGAATTAAGAAAAAAAATGATATTTTATGAAAATCCATTTACTATTTTGACAGTCATATAAATTAAATGTTTGGACATTAGACCATCATCAAAGGGTCAAGGCTGAAGCTATTATTTAAATAGATATAAAATTACTGAGTAAATAGCTGGGCTGTTCCATTGTTCTAAAAGGAATATGGAGGGGCTTAAAAGTCATGGCTTTTTTGGCTCATAAATATTATGAGTTTGGTAGGAAACTTTGAAGTGGGCAACCAACAGTAAATGACACTGGCCCAGAGAAGCTCAAGATAACATAAAATACACAATATATTGTGACTTCATTATTGTACATAGCTTTGTCTAATGCTTGTTGCTTGTCATGCTTTTGTTGTAAAGGAGAAGAAACTAAACAGTCATTACCTGGGTGTCAGGTAAGTTAGATGCTTCCTAGATCATAGCTGTGGTAATTAGCATTGTCCTGATCATTGTCCTAAGAAATTAAGAGCCTATTCTTGATAATGTTTTCTTTGACAGCCAGGTACTAAATTCTGAGGCTGTTATATATTAGGTTTTATGATCAATTTTCTGCAAGTCCCTGCACATTCTTTATAATAATCATAGCATCATCACACAGAAGTATGTGCTATATGTCTCCAAGTTCTTATATCATGTTTCAGTATTTTGGAAGATTCAGTAAGGACAACTAATTTTATTTTTTTGCTTATTTTGTAAAAAATGTTTATTTTGGTGAAAGAAATCAGGCACTAGCTTAACTCTTGACATACATACTACATTTGATATTTTTTGAAAAAGTAACTATTTTTATGCTTAGTTGTTTATAATACTTATTTTTTTATTTTGAAAATTAGACCAGGATGACACCCATAGAGATGCCAAAGTGGATGGGGGATAGCCTACAATGTGTCAACATTACAAAAAGAAATATAGACATCTAAGGAATGCTGAGTATGAGAAATAGTTTTCTCCAACGAAAAGCATACCAATGGGGAAATTCTGAGCCCTGAAAATATACATCAAGTAACACTGTACAGACTGAGTAGCTTATACTTAGAAATTCATGTCTGTGTGTGTGCGTGCGCGCGCGTGCTTCACATGCATGCACATGCGCATATGTGTATGTGTTTGTGAGTATTTTTCCTTCATACATATGGCATATTCAGTTTCTGCAGGTGCTTTTTCTTGTGTTGAGAAAAATCTCTTTCTTTCTACTTTGATGAGAATTACTTTTTGAATGGTGTGTGAATTTTATCAAATACCTTTTTTACCCCTTATCTAGTGATCATATGAATTTTAAACCTTTAAAAAGTTTCCTCATAAATCACAAATTACACTGATGGTCAAATATTAAGCTGATCTTGCAGTCCTAAAACAACATACATGGGGTCATGATGTTCTTTCTTATTTGCCTTTGGTTACATTTAATGCAATTTTTAGAAGTTTTACATGAGGAACATGTTGTAAGGAACATTGTTTTATAATATAATTCCTTGGTGATATTTTTGTTTAACTTTGGTATCATAATTACATTGCTCTCATGAATTTGTGTGGAGAATACTTCCATTTCTTCATTTGTCTGCCAAGATTTTGTCATGATATTCTTCTTTAGGTGTTTAATGGAATTTACCAATTGTCTTAGTCAGGGTTTCTATTCCTGCACAAACATCATGACCAAGAAACAAGTTGGGGAGGAAAGGGTTTATTCAGCTTACACTTCCACATTGCTGTTCATCACCATAGGAAGTCAGGATTGGAACTCAAGCAGGTCAGAAAGCAGGAGCTGATGCAGAGACCCAGGAGGAATGTTACCTACTGGCTTGCTTCCTCTGCCTTGCTCAGCTTGCTTTCTTATAGAACCCAAGACTACCAGCCCAGGGATGGCACCACCCACAATGGGCCCTCTCTTGATCACTAACTGAGAAAATGCTTTACACCTGGATCTCATGAAGGCATTTCCTTAACTGGAGCTTCTTTCTCTGTAATAACTCCAACCTATGTCAAGTTGACACACAAAATCAGCCAGTGCAATTGACCCCTTGTCAATTTGACACATAAACACATCGCTATTAAGCCTCAACCCTTACTTTCTTATCCATCCCCAAGATCTAAATAACTTTAAAAGTCCCACAGTCTTTCCAAATTCTTACATATTAAAATTTCAA
Organism: Mus minutoides; assembly: GCA_902729485.2. Classification (NCBI taxonomy): domain Eukaryota; kingdom Metazoa; phylum Chordata; class Mammalia; order Rodentia; family Muridae; genus Mus; species Mus minutoides. The sequence continues at coordinate 100,717 of LR750499.1, read as the reverse complement.
TCCCTTTAAAATATCCAAAGTCTTTTTACAATTAAAAGTCTCTTAACTGTGGGCTCCACTAAAATACTTTCTTCCTTCAACAGGGAAAAATACGGCAAAGTTGTAATCAAAATCAAAATCAAACTCCAACTGTCCAATGTCTGGGATCCACTCATGATCTTGTGCCATGAGAGCCCCTCATTTCCCCTCAATTCTTATTTCTTTACTTTGCCTCATTCCTTTCTTTTTTCCTTTAGCTTCTTGGGGAAATTTTTAACAATGTCTGGCAGAGTTTGAATCGCTGTGGAGTTCCAGATCTCTCTGGTTAGTTTCCTCTGCATTGTTGGTCTATCCCATGGACTGTAGGTACCTTGTTCTCTACTGACTTGTCACTCTGCCAGACTTTTAGGCTCTTCCTTCCTGCACAATCTTAGAAACTCCCAAGCAAAGAGCTCAAGCTCACTGTTTCCCATCTCTCTAAAGTTGATATTCTTTATTACTTGTTGTTTACGGTTTTGAACATTATTAAGATCTTTTGTTTGTCTTCTATGGAGGAAGATAAACCTAAGCATTTTTATTCTTTCTTAATTAGAAGTAGAAATCCTTATGTAATAATATTAATTTTTGTAATTTTATTTTTTAGATTATAATACAGTTATGTCATTTCTCCCTTCATGTTCTTCCCTCCAAACCCTTCCACATTACCCCTCCATGCTCTCTTTCCAATTCACGGTTCTCTTTCTTTTATTAATTGTTATTACATATATACAATATATGTAATATTCATATATGTAAAATGTGTGTATATATATGCAAAATGTATATATACACATAATATGCAGATATAGTATATATATATATATACATAATATGTGTATATATGTATGTGCAAATGTTCCTAAATATTACCTACTCAATCTGTACAATGTTAGTCATAGGGTCAAGGCCTTAAATGATTCCATCACCCTCTGAAGACCTCTCTCCAAACAAGATCTGTTGCTTTGGCGACAAAACTCAAAAACACATGTGTTTTTGAGGACCTTCTGACATCCACATCACATCATAGCATTGTGAACAGTACGTTCACAATCACATCACATCATAGCATTGTGAACAGTACGTTCACAACCACTTTGATTTTTGATGTGAGCTACTTGATTTTTTTGTGTTCTTATGAGGCACAATCACTAGCTGTGTCTATTCACATCTTCCATAAGTAGAATCACTTTTGCTGAGTCCTCCCTCTGGGCTGTTTTATGGGTTGCCCCTGCTCCTCCACATGTAACTCTTTCTCTCAGTGTCACCTGCACCCAGGGTAGCTGTTTAATATTGGCTCATCTACTGCGACATTTAATTTTATTATTTTTCCTTCTCATTCTACTTTTCTTTTCTGTTGCTGTGATAAACAATTGCCTTATTTCTATATGACAGTGGGCCCCCATTCTTCCAAATTCCTCAAATACATCTTCTTTTCTCTTTCCACTACACAGGTTAGGGCTGCTGGAACAGTAATTGTCTAAGAATCCTAGATCCAGAAGGGAGCACAGCTTTGATGCCTCTTTCATCTTTGTCAGGTTAAGGCGCTCCCCTCAGTTTGGCAGTGTTTTACCACACATGTGCAATATTCTGTCAGATAAGTGATTAACATTTTGAAAATACTCTTTTATTTTCTCTTGGCAGCCTCTGCTGCTGACACTGTTTCATGTCCTGGTTGCTCTTCAGTAGTCCATTATTGATCTGATTTTTTTCTTGCTGGTTTTAAGAGCTTTCACTGCTATTCTAAGACTCACTCACAAAGTGCCCAAATATGGGTTCTTCTTTTACTCCTATGAGTGCTGTCTCTTCCTCATCTATAGGCTCACATTTCTCTTCATGTCTTGATATTTCTCTTTGATTATTGCAGCACCATTATTTTTTCTTCTGAAATTTCTCTCACATGACTTTATACTGTCTGGTTAGTCCTCTATTTCATATCTACTTTTTTCTCTTTTTAGCAACCAGTGACTTATTGTGCCTGCTTCCTTGGTTGTATCTTCAAGCCCATTAGTTAAACATTGTCATAATGTAAAAACATTTATTTCTATAATCAGCATCTGTACCTGCCACTGCAGTTTTACTGACCCTTCTGTTTCACTATTTGTTCATGGATTCAGGGAGCTGTGAGAAGCTGGTTCCTCCAGGAACAGCCACAGGGGACTGGCTACATCTGAAAAAGGTAAAGGGGGAAATCAAGAATTGACTGAAGAGATACCACAATGGAAGAGAGCTTTTTGTTAAAAGAATCTTTAGTTTCTCCTGATGATTGACAAGTAGAACACAAATACCTTCATTAAAAAGTACTATGGAGATAACTCAGCTTTAAGAATTTGGAGATTTGCTTCTAAATCTACCACAAAACATTCTGATTGAAAAATTGTGGTTTTTGACTTTTGGTTTGTTTGTTTTGTTTTGTTTTGTTTGTTTGTTTGTTTTGTTTGTTTGTTTGTTTGTTTTTGAGCGGCCAATGTTCAACAGGTCTCCTGGCTTTGCATGGTTTCAAATGATTTATACTTTTAGTCTGGATATATCTAATCAACATTTCAAAGTAGTTCAGCACACAGGAATGATAGGTCTTTGCTGTAAATTTCTTCTAGGCTGTTGTATACAGTGTGGCAAAACACATGCCTGGTAACAAGAGCTAGTCAAGAACCTAGGAGAAATCATACTGTATGTTGTGGATAGCCCTGGGGCTAATTATATTTGATGTTAAATCTGTTCTCTTGTGAGGGGTTGAGAACAAGGAATGAGTCAGCACTCAGCTGATTTCCTGTAAACCTGCTTCCCACCTTAATTTGTAAAATAAAGGAGATCTGATGATTGGGCAGATAAAATGGAAGGTGGAGCAGAAGGTGAGGGAGAGAGGAGGAGAAAGCAGAGCAGTACATGACCTGGAGAAACTGCAAGTTCTAAGGGGTCTCATAAGCTGCGGAAGATGGTAGTGTAGTGGTAAATCTGCCCAGTCTAGGCACACAGAATCTAATCATATTAACTGTGTTGTGTTTTCATTGCCAGGGCATATTTGGGAGGAGATTTACTGCAACACTTGTCCCTCAAAACGACGAAAAGATGAACGCTGCTCCTTAGCACATCTTTATTGGTAAAATAATCATACATGTTTGGTGTTATCTAAACTTGGAAAATATTTGTTTTGAGAAAAACAAAACAAGAGAATAAGATAATTAGAAACCTAAATAAAGCCTTCATTTCAAAGATAAAATGACTGTAAATGCTGTTCACAAAGAGCTGGAACCCATACTTCTATTCATATAATGAAATAAATACAGTGCATACTTACCAAAGGTCAAGCACAAATGAGCAGAAAATAAAGTTTTAAACTGGGAGTGGCCTTGAGCATAAATAAACACAGGGTTCTCCTCTCTCCCTTGACACCAAAAGAGGTGTCATGAGAGAATGAAGGGTAGTGGTGGAGCTGAAAGCTTGGCTCAGGGTGGCAGATCAGAGGTCCCAAAACTCTTAGCAGCTGTTACAGCCAATAAGTATGTCTAGGAAGGACACTTGGGAAAATTCAGTAATTTTCTCATTGGCAAGTGGTAGGGTCAAGTTACCACTGTAGAAGAAGTTCCCACTGAAGATGAGAGCACCCTGAGTTCGAGAACACTCCCTATGTGCACCCCTGTAACGGCTTTAGTTAATCAGGCCCCTTGATACTGCAATCCTGGTATGGAGTTTCCAAGAACTGCTCTTGTCTCCAGCCCCTTTCCTATCTTCACCTCGTCTGATTTTGATGCACCTATAATACCTGGCCTTTTCCATTGTGCAGCACATGTCTATGAAAAGATCATTTTCTCACTTCCGAGTCTCCTTCACTAAGAATGAGTTTTTTTTTTTTTTTCATTTGCAATACAGCAAAAGTCTTTATTCTGCATCACAGATCAATAGTATTTATGAGAGTCAGGCATGTTGATGATAACCTATGCAAAAGGCTACCTATTATATAAAAAATAAAGTGAGCTAAATATATATCACTAAAACAGACCATATTGCCTCAGTTTTGTTATGTGAAATTCCTAACTCACTAAGATGCAGATGGAATTAAGTGGCTGTCCTTAATAAACACAAAGGAATGTAAGCATTGGCACTTATTAAATTGATAAGAATGAGTTTTTGGAGAGCAAAGACCCCTCCCTGCCTTTCATCCATGTATTCACAGTACTTATCCCAGTGCCCAGTAGTAGGTCATTAAATAGATGAGAGACATGAAGAAGAGTTACTAGTATAGCCATCTCTCTCTCTCTCTCTCTCTCTCTCTCTCTCTCTCTCTCTTGCTCTTTCTCCTGCACATGTGCATAAATACACATACACACACACACACACACACACACACACACACAGAGAGAGAGAGAGAGAGAGAGAGAGAGAGAGAGAAACAATCAGCCACGCTTATTGACTCCTTCTGTAACTCCTGAGGCTGGCTGCTGGGCTGTGCCTTCCTCCGCTGTTGAATGTAATACTAGGTGATGTGACCTTCTGCTTCCATCTTCTGTCCTCAGCTGTCAGCAGTTTCAGCTCATCGTCACTCAGACTGTCATATTTAATATCAGTTGTGTGGATCTGGAGCTTTGTTGAGGGTCCACCCCCACCTTGGGCATCTGTCTGTCCTCCTGCCTCTCCTCCCTGGTTGTTTTCAGCACTTTCTTTCTGTTAAAAGGAGGACAGCTGCAGTTGCTCTCTTGCTATGCTTACTGTATGCCTTTGCCCCAGAACTATTTGCCATTTTATTGTGTTTTTCTCTGAATTTTTAGGTAAGGCCTTGCCCTTAGTGTATACTATGGATATGCTATGCTCTCCTTAGCATAGGCTAAGGATAATGGCATACTCAGTGAAACCAGGAATTTACGTGATTGGTTTGAACCCAGAACATTCCTACATCCTTCAGTCTCTGCAGGAACTTAGACCTCTAAGGGGCTTTCAAAGCATCATTTCCTTTGATGGTAATAAAGATGTATAGAATAGAATCATTATGGAAACCTGGTTTATAGGTGAGCACTTCCTAGATTGAACAGGTCATTTGCTGCTCAAATCCTCTGCCTCCCATTCATTAAACAGTAATAAATGACACCTATATTCCACCTATAGAATTGGAAAGAATTTGTGAAAGTACCTCTATCTCACATGGCTACAAAGTCCACACAAAACAGTATAATAATGAAATATAATAAATTAAATGTGTGGTAAGGACTGATCCCAAAGGGCTGCTACTGTCTATCACTTATTGTAGAAGGAAGGAATAGTAGAAGGAAGAAAGGAAGGAAGGGAGGGGGAGGAAAAGAAAGAAGAGTGGTTATTTACAAGAATATAGAAAATTTGCCAGCAGATACACTGTGAAGAAAATGTATCTTCCTCTCCCAGCAAAATAGCAATTCTTTAGAACTCAAAACCTCCTACCTACCATCCATTCCCATAATGTAACCTATGCTGTGATTGACCAGGTCCCAGTCATCTCAAGTGATAGCAATGAAACACACACACACACACACACACACACACACACACACACACACACCCCACATGAATACCACATTCTATATACAGCACATACACATGCATATCACAAATATATCCCATATGCTACATGAATACCACATGTATACACAACACACACAACATACAACATATAATATATATCACATGCAAGTACACATCAAACATGCAACCCACACATACTACACACATATATGCAATACACATACATGCCACATACATTATACCCAAATAAATCTAAATACATACCACATTCTTATACAACACACACAATTCACACAACACACATCCTCACATCACATACATACATATCACATAATATATCAGTCCCATATCGTATACATAAAACATATTATGCATATACATCACATAGACTCACACATATCACAAAACACATATATTACATATATTATGCACATATATGTCATACACACAACACACACCTCAAATAACACATCCCACATCACTCACATAGCACATATACTGACATATCATCTACACATACAAATCATACATATATACTTGCATACATAACTTCCTATATATTTATATACATATACACAGATAACTAAAATATCACATATATTCTCATATTTCACACACACACACACACACACACACACACACACACATATATATATATATATATATATATATATATATATATATATATATATATATACATACATATGCCTAACACATATACTCACATACATAGAACAGGAGGTTGGTTTCAGCCAGAGAGAAGAAAACACATACATCTTTCTGGTTACTTGTAATGTATCCTGTCACTGGGTGGCTAGGCTTAGATTTTGTTGGAGACATGACAAGTCTCACTTGTTTTCTTTTGTTTTCCACCAGAGTCTCTACTGTCTAAGACTTGGGGCTTCCCAACTCACTGAATGGTTTCACATTCTCAGCAGCATGGTCATTTCCCAACAGACATTTTTTTTTCCTGGAAAACCAGTGTAGTCTCCACCCCCCAACCCCCCAGGAGCACTTTCTTACCTTGGGTTAGTAATTTTGCCACTGGGGCTAAATGGTATTTAAACATACTTGTGCCCAAAGTTGCCACCAATTGAATCTGCATTGAGAAGCAAGCTGTATACTAAGATAGGAGGGTGACCTCCCTGAGCATGTCACCAAGGTTAGGCACCATTCTACACAGTCTAGATCAGCAGTTCTCAACCTGTGGGTCACAACCTTTTAGGGGGTTGAATAACATTTTCTCACAGGTTGCCTAAAAGTATCCAAATATTAGATATTTACATTACAATTCATAACAGAAGCAAAATTACAGTTATGAAGTAGCAATGAAAATAATTTTATGGTTGTGGCTCACCACAACATGAAGAATCGTATTAAAGGGTCATAGCATTAGGAAGGTTAAGAACCACTGGTCTAGATACAATGCTTCAAAAAGGAACAGGCGGGAAACATCTTAGCTTCAATCCTGCTTTCACTAGAATAGCAATGAAACCAGTTCTGTTGATGAAAGCTTCTGAGTTTCCCTCCCTAATTGCATCAGCTTGACCCTCTCTTCTGATTAAACGCTTATAATTTTTCTCCCAGCATGTAATTTTTTAATTATAATATGTTTGAAGAACATCAAAATTATTTGGCTGTTTTCAGGGTGGCTGTTGACAGTTAAGTCAATCGTTTCTTCTCTGATGTGCCAGGTACCCAGTGGGTCATGAGAAATAATAATTCATGACAGTGACAGAGATGTTCCTGTGTAAGGGTGCTGGGCTCATCTGAGCAGCAGTAGGGAGAAGCCTGCAGATTCACAGGAGCTATATTTCTGGCCTGCATACACTTGGGATGGTATGAAAGAGAGGAGAAGAAAGCTGAATTACAAGATCAGAAAAGAGTCTACTCAGAGGCCTCCAATTAGCTGAATTGGTTTACCCTAGAGCTGGGACTGGTACAGCAATCTTCTAAGAGTAGATTCTAGTTAGGGAATATTTACTAGTCAAGGTTAAATGATCTCAAATAAAACATTTTCAGGACAAACACACACATATGTAATGTGTGCTTCCCTACTGTCCATAGGGATAAGCACCTGTCACATGTGGAATGATGTTCACATGAGGTAACACTGGTCACAGGGATCCCTAGAAGGAAAGTGCTTGGGGTGTCTAAGCAGTAGCATCAGAGGGCAGCCAGAATCTTTAGCTTCTTAGCAGTATGGATTCTTTTGACTCTGTCATTTGTAAAAGTTGATAGCCAGATTAGACAACCTCTGGGAGATTCCTCTGAAGGAGCCATCTGTCTGCCCCACTGAAGTCATGGCCCTCTGCCTCATTTCCTGCTTGTCTGGTCTGTGTGGTTTTGTTTGTGTTTTCTCTTGTTTTTCCTGGAGTCAACTGCCTGACCCTTAGACCTGAAAAGGATACTGAATTGCCAATTCAATTTACCTAAAACTGGTGGAGCCTGAAAGCCTGGCCCACATTGACATACAGCTAATCTAATACAAATTGATTTTGGTTTTAAATTCAAGCAAGTCAAGAAATTGCTGTGTCCCCCACCACCACCACTATCACCCAGTAAAAATGACTTTGCTTTGCAGCTACTGAAAAGCACATGACCTGGTTCTCTTGAGCTCTTATTTCTGCAGTTTCTTTATGATCCTCCATAAGCATAGGGATTCTGTTTCCATACTCCTCCTCCACATCATGTGCAGGCTTTACAGAGATTAGGAGCCCCGGGCCAGGTGCAGCAGCTGTGCACTTAGCCTCCCCTCTGCTCTCTCCTTGACCCTGAGTTCTGATCACTCTGATTCCCACCTCTGATGCTCCATTCTCACTGCCCCTCTGGCAACTATATTCCTGGTTTAGCCCAAGTGAACTATGACTGACTTGAGTCCTCTAGACTGTTCATCTGTTGGTTTTCAGCCATTCCCAAGTGCAAGGATGAATTTAATTAATTCTTCTGTAAAGCTCAGAGCCCTATAACCCAGAAACTTCTCTGGAGCTAACCATCTACCTGTAAATATTAAAGCTTGAATTTTCTAGACACATTGACTTTAGGCCTTCTCATTAGTTTCAAACTATACAGATGGCAACCTCTTGCCTGAACCAGCTCTAGATATCTATCTATAAAAGATTTTTCTCAACAAAATCAGAAATGAAAAGGGAGACATACAACAGATCCTGAGGAAATTCAAAACACCATCAGATCCTTCTACAAAAGGTTATATTCAAAAAAACTGGAAAATCTGGATGAAATGGATAACTTTCTAGACAGATACCAAGTTCCAAAGTTAAACCAGGATCAGATTAATGACCTAAACAGCCCTATATCTCCTAAAGAAATAGAAGCAGTCATTAATAGTCTCCCAANGCTATACCAGTGCCTGGTAAACACAGAAGTGGATGCTCACAGTCAGCTATTAGTTGGAACACAGGACTCCCAAGGTAGGAGCTAGAGAAAGTACCCAAGGAGCGGAAGGGGTCTTCAACCCTCTAGGTGGAAGAATAACATGAACTAACTAGTTCCCCCTGCGCTCAAGTCTCTAGCTGCATATATGGAAGGAGATGGCCGAGTTGGCCATCATTGGGAGGAGAGGCCCCTTGGTCATACAGACTCTATATGCCCCAGAACAGGGGAATGCCAGGGCCATTACGTGGGAGGGGGTGGGTAGGGGAGCAGGGCGGGGATGCGGGAGGGTAAGGGAAAACTTCTGAATAACATGTGAAATGTAAATGAAGAAAATATCTAATAAAGAGAAAAAAAAGATTTTTCAAAGCATTTTTCAAGGACCTACTTAGAAAACATCTTCACGGTGAATTTTTCAATACAATTGAATGGCCAGGACTCATGTGACCATCTGGAAGGTATGTCTTCCAGAGAGATTACTATGGCACATGCTTGTGACAAATAAGAAGTTATATTCAGCTCTTCTTAAATATGTCAAAATATAGCAAAATAGCAATATCTATAAGGATTAAGTGAGACAATAGTATACCTGTCATTTATCCCATTTAATTATGGTTCTCTGGCTTTCTTACAATTCTGAATCTGCAGAATGAAGTGACACATACTCTATTTGTCAAACTCAGGGGGCTGAAACAGGAGGATCTCAAGTTGGAGGTCAGTCTGAGCTACATAGAAAGACCCTCTCAAAACAAAACAAAACAAAACAACAAAAAAACAGGAAAGAAATGAAAATATAATATATATATTTATTATAAATAATAATAATTACATAATTATAAAACCTTGGGATACAGGATAAAAGTCCTTTTATTCTTTGACCTTCAGCATATTCAACCCTGCTTGAGGATGTTCATTTGGGCTTAAAAATAAGCCAAATGTATATGATTTTTTTTCTAAATTAAAAAAAAAAAAAACAGTGGTCCATTGGCCCCAGGGTCATATGCCCTAGGCCTCTGGCTCTCACCCACTCATCCAGGCATTCTTTCACTCATTTATGCATTGATTACATCATAGCTGCTCCTTCTGCTGCCTTACCTATCATCTCATTCCTGAGTCTCATAACCACACCTAAGATTCATCTAACTATTTGATACATACACATAAAGTCTATTTTATCTTATGTATTTTCATTTCCACATTAATTTTTTTATAATATCCAAAGATCAAAAATAATATGAGAATCATGTCTTCTATGTCCATGCCACAGACTAGAATACTAAGAAATGGGGAGCAGAAACTCACATATAAGGACCCAAACTGTCTAATGAATAATTTGACCCAAAAAACCTAAGTAATATCCTCATTCATAACAATCAGTTGGGAGGGTATAGGGGACTTTCGGGATAGCATTTGAAATGTAAATGAAGAAAATATCTAATAAAAAAATTCGAACCCCCCCCCCAAACAATCAGTTAACATAATTGCTCAATGGCATTATCACTCAATCTATCACTCAGTATCATTACTCTACATTATCACTGAGTGGCACCACTACAGAGTGCCACCCAACGTCTGCAACGATACCACTCATCATCATCATTTTCAATCATCACTCAACAACATCACTCAGTGGAGCAATTCAACATTGTCACCCAAAGGCATCACTAAACATCATCGTTTGATGAGATCACTCAACAGTGTCACTGGCAAGTTAAGTCACTCAACAGTGTCACTCAATGGTGTAACCCAGCATCTTCTATAAATGTCATTACTCAATGACATCACTCAGTGCAGGTTTCCAGAATATCATTCAGTGACATAACTCAAGACACAGCACAATGGCATCACCCAACATCATCAAGGATAAGACTCAGTGGCAGTACTTAATGGCATCACTCAACACTCATAATATCACCCAATATCATCATGAAAAGTATTTGGTCAATAGCATTGCTACTGAAAATATTCAACACTGTCACTCAATTCAGTCACTCAATGAAACCACTTCAGGACCACACTATACCAATACTAAACATCAGTCAATGGCATTACTTAATGGCTCAATGATACTAACTGGCAATAACATATAAAGAATAATCACTCAACATCATCACTTGACATCATTCAATGGCATCATTAAATGATGTCATTCAATGGCATCTGTTAGTGTTGTTCAATGACATTACTCAACTCATCACTGAAATCATTTTTTAAAATGGCTTGATTCACCAACAGAAGTCAACTAACCTGGATCCTTGCGGGCCCTCAGAGATTGAGCCCATCAAGCAAAGAGCATACACAGGCTGGTTGGAGGCCCTAGGTGCATATGTAGAAGATGTGCATCTCAGTCTTCATGTGGGTCCTCCAGCAACTGAAGTTGGGGCTGTCCCTGATGCTGTTGCCTGTCTGTGGAATCTATTCCCCTACCTGGGTTGTTTTGTCTGTCCTCAATGGGAGAGGATACACCTAACACTAAAGAGACATGATATACCAAGGTAGGAGGATTCCCTGGGGAGGAGGAGCATCCTCGAAGAGGAGTAGGGAGGATAGATATAGGGACTGTATGAGGGAGTACAAGGAACAGGGGCAATGATTGGTATATAAAATGAATAAACAAACAAACAAACAAACAAACAAATAATTTAAAGTGGCTTGATGCAGTTTCTCAAAGTTTTCCATTAGCCGGTTTTTTCTTGTAAATTTTATTTAAAATTCAAGGAAATACCATTGTCAAAGAAAGTTATTACAGCAATTATTTTATAATTTTCCCAGATCCCAGTGATTTCTCCAAACATTTTCCTATAGTCCACTTGCCATTATATTTAACCCACCAGCGTCACTAGGTTTAGGGAAGATTTTCTTTTTGTTTTGTTTTTTAGTGCTGGAAATGAACCCAGAATCTTGTATGTGTTAAATTTAGTGTCAGGTCATTGAGCTATACCATATCCCAATCATGAGCTTTAATAAGAGGAATTACTTTCTCCCCACCTTAGCTAAAGAGTGTCCATGTAAGAACATTTACAGAAAGGATTCTTTACTCTCGAGATGTTAAAAATCATCTGTCAGGGCAGCTAAAATTGGAAATAGCCTAAATGTCCACCTTCCTCAATTATAGTGCTTCTGCGCAGAGGAATGACAGGGAAGCTGCTAAGAAGGAGAGATAAATCTGTATATTTCAATATGCAAACTCATTCACATGCATCATTAAAAGAAAAAGTCAGAGAGAAAGAGTATATCTATGGAATGGTTCTAAATGTGTTTAAAATACACAGGTTATGTGCTTTTAAGTGTGCAAACTAGATTAGGGAAGCTATACTAATCTTAGCTTAGAAATTTGGAATTAGAGATTGAGGTGCATATATACATACACACACATACACACACACACACACATATATATATATATATGTGTGTATATATATATATATTTTATATATTTATATATATATATTTTATATATATATGTATGTATATATATATAGATAGAGAGAGAGAGAGAGAGCACATACACACACACACAAACATACAGACACATAAACACACAAACATACATATGTAAAATACATTGCATCTTCCTTTGTAGCATTTCAGGTTTTTCTTGCCATAAGCATTATTGATTTTTAAAATCAAAGCTAGCTTTAAAATGTATGAAAATATTCTGATATCATTGACTATTATTAGTATTAATTTTAATAATTAGTAATAGTTATTACTTCTTTGTGGCAGTCACTCAGAAGAGAAAAACCACTGAGATGGTAATTTTGGGTGTGAACCAATAAGAGAAGCAAAGGGTTTATATATGGGCTGTTGCCTGGCAGCGAGGTAAAAGGTGGAGAGTGTCTGACCTATTTGAGACATTGACATTTGGTAGGGCAAAAGTAAGTCAGAAAAGCTAAGAAAGAAGATTCCATTTCTGAATTTTATTTGTTCCTTTTATGCATTTATTCTGAACAGTTCCCAGCAGGAAACTAAGCTCAGAGGACAAGCAAACAAGCATGATCCAGGGATTAAAGAAGATGGTGTTCTCTGAGAGACTGAAAAGCTGTTATTTGGGTTGGACAACAATTTGATTATATCAACCAGATTGTTGCTCAACTCCATACTTCCTGAGTCTGGGCAGGAGGCACAGCAAGTACTTAGAGTCTAAGGGGGCTAGAGTCAAGAAGCTTGGCTTTGGATTCTGAGTCAATGTATAACTTGCAACCACTATACAAAAGGGAAATCAAAATAGAACTCTATTTTCCAAGTTCTCTTCAAAATTCAAGCCCTGGCATCAAAACTTCTCAGAGCTCCACATATTCTTCTTCTAAAACATACCCTGAGAATAAAATATCTGGATCACCAACACCATGTCCCATCTCATTTCCAGCTTCCGTAGGCAGGCACCTATATGTTGAGTGTAAGTCCATGATTTTGTGTGTGCTCCCTTGTGTGAGTTGAGTTCTCAGCTCCTGCATCAGTATACTTCAGAGCTAAGTGGACAAAACCACCATGTTCAGTGGGAATACAATATTCCCTGAGGGAATATCATAGTCAATTAATATACAAGGCCAGTGTTTTCTCAGCTTCCACTTGGGAATACCCTAACCAGGAAGTCTCTTGATTTACTAATCACCCTTACTTTATTTTTTATCCTAAAGGTGAAGTCCTGCACTCTTTTTTCCTGGTCTGCATAGAAAGGTGGGTGCTGGTTGGAGATGACCTCAGATTGGTGAGGTAATTAAGGTCAGATGTGGGGGCATCTAAGATTATATCCCGAGTAAATCTCTACCATAAACAAGCAAACACCTTGCTGCCTGCAGCCCTCTCCTTCCTTACCCTAATACTGTTGCTTGTGTGGCTCTTCTAGGTGGTCTTTTTAAAATAAAGGTTTGGAGACTGTCAAGGAGCTACTCAGTGTCAACAGGGCATCCACAAGGCATCATAACCAGTAAAGGCAATACACAGAAATAAGAAGGGTTGGGATTCATGGATTGTTTCTATGCCTTGCTTGCTCACTAAAACAGGTAGGTCAGCTTGTTCTTTATCACTTCACTTAGAGATCCCCGAGTTTGGAAGGGTCTAACAGTACCCTCGACTTCTCCTTCACTCTTCTTCCAACCAGACACAAATCCTGTTAAAAATCAACTTTTTATAGTTTCCTCAACTCTGCACACTTCTGACCACACTCTATCTTCTAGTCCTTATAGCTTCTTTCTAAAAGACTGAAATTGTTTTCAAAGGCCTCCTTCCTCTGCCAGTCTGGCTTTTAACAATCCATTCTGGGCACTATTTGTCAAATATACAAATTGGCAAATACATTCAGGAAACGTATGCAGAAGCATTCACATCTGCACCTGCCCCATCCAGGTGGCCTTTAGGGCATTTTACAATTTGACCCTAAGTCAGACCCATCACATCAGTTTGAATAAGGAAAGCTACTAGGGATTAAGTCATTTAACTTAGACTAACCTGGCATTTTGCATATGTAAAATATTTCAAAAGTGAGGTGCAGAAAACTTGCTACTTTCTTTTTCTTCTCCCATCAAGCGTATTGCTTCTGTCACTACCATTCCCATTGCAGAGCTCTCATTTGTCTCTGGTCAGTTGTGTCTTCTATCATGGTATTCCCTGTATGCATGGCTAGTTGCTCCTCACTCAGTCCTCATGAGATATATTGTAAGGGCAAGGTATTTCCAGTGCTATACTGAAACTCTTCAAAATGCATGGGCTGCTTTTCAAAACTCACTCCTCTGTGCTACCTTCAGCTGGACTGTAAGTAGATTCGGTGAGTGAATGAGAATGAATGAGAACTGGGCACTCTGACTGAGGAGAAAGCATGTTCGCCTGAGAGGGGTTTTCCTCGGGACTCAGGTTTACCCAGCATAAAGATGTCTCTTGGGACTCAGGTTTACCCAGCATAAAGATGTCTCCTTTTCCTCCTCTTCACAATGGACAGGGCAGGTCTGACAAGAGAGCACAAGGCAAGGTTCCTGAATAAGGGGATGACACTGATAATAACCATCACTGAAAACACTGAGAAATTTACTACTGAAAGGCACACTTTGCAATTACAAGGGCTTCTCTCCACTCCTAGATGGCAAATTAATATAAACCAGGTCCCATCAGGCAAAATATAAAGACTCTGATATTGTAGCGTGTTGGAAATACAGCCATTTTTTTTTTCTGACCTAAACATGCTGCCTCACAACTCATTCACTGGAATCTCTTTCCAGTCTAGTTCTTTCCCACCATTCCTTCCTAGTTCATCTATCCCATCCCATCAGCAGGTACATAAACCTGGTGAAGAGCCATATTAACAGCTCCAAACAAGAAGTAGGCTCTTCAAAGGTCACTGAGACATAATTAAAGAGGTCTTCAACTTCCTCTTCTTTTTCTACCTAGCATCTCATTCCAGATTTCCCCTCGGGGAATTCTAGCAACATGTACTGGGGGAAGGTTGTTCTACCCAGAGCCTCAGTTTCCTTATCTGCATAGTGGGAGTGATAATATTATGGTTCAGAAAGTTACCTTAATAGTTTCAAAGGATTGTCTAGAATGCAATACGATCAGCTGTTGGATACCAGTAGCTAGCCACAGCGCTGAGCAGGGGCAAGGCTGCTACAATGGTCTTTGGACTGTGATGGTGAAATGTGTCTCTCTTTTCCTACACTGTTTCTGTCTTCAAATTGCTGCCTCAGTAATTCATTACTCTGCTGTGGGTCCTATTTCTCAGAGGGCCTCCTTTTCTCTTCTTATAGACTTCCTAGAAGAGGTTTCAGAGAAGCTAGGAGTTCCAGATCTCTGTTCCCGCTGTGCATGACCCACACACAGTTGGAAGGCATCATGCAGTAGGCACTATCTTAGGGTTTCTATTGACACGATGAAACACCATAACCAAAAAGCAAGTTGGGGAGAAAAGGAGCTTGTTCAGCTTATACGCCTATATAGTGGTTCATCACTGGAGGAAAACAGGACAGGAACTCAAGCAGGGCTAGAACCTGAAGGCAGAACCTGATTTAGAGGCTATGGATAGATGCTTACTTGCTTGCTTCCCATTGCCTGCTTTCTTATAGAACCCAGGAAGACTGTCTGGAATGACACCACTATTAAACTGGGCTGGACTCTCTCCCATTGATCACTAATTATGAAAATGCCTTACACCTGGGTCTCATTGTGATATTTTTCTCAAATGAAAGTCCTTACGTCTTTAATCCCAGCACTTGGGAGGCAGAGGCAGGTGGATTTCTGAGTTCGAGGCCAGCCTGGTCTACAGAGTGAGTTCTAGGACAGCCAGAGCTACACAGAAAAACCCTGTCTCGAAAAAACAAAAAAAACAAAAAAACAAAAAAAAAACAAAAAAAAAAAGAAAGTCCTTTCTCTCTTATGACTCTAATTAATGTCAAGTTGACATATAAAACTAGCCAGTACAGGCACTATGTGGAAACTTATCTAAGAGGGTCGTCTGAATCTTTCAACTGAAACTGACCAATTCTTCCAACTATCACAAAAGAAGTCTAATCTCCCAAATAAAGACTGAAGAGAAAAGCAAATTCAAAGTGGCAAAAATTTTCTCATGGGAGAAGAGATTGGTCTAATCAGGAAGAGGGTGAAACTTCTGGAAGCATTCCCATAGGATCACATCTACAAATTCTTGCATTGGAGACAGGGTTCCCCAACACAGAGGGGATTAAGAAGTGAAACTTCAGAAGTCTAGGAAGCCTTTGACTGTTATCTCAATAATGTGGGCCTGTGCTGCTGCCTCAGCTTCCTCACTGGGATGCCTTCTGCTAATCCTCTGAAGACCTTGTCTTCTCTGTAGAGTCCTCTTTCTCCCATATCCCCAGAGTCATGCTTCCCAAAGCAGGAAAATCCAACTCTACAGAAACCCCTTAGCGGGACTGGAGGGTCTGGGCTTTTACAAGTCTAGTGAACACGTTTAATTGTCAGACCACTGCAATCTAAACTCACCTGGGAAGAAAGACTCAGTAAAAGAATATGGAGATTAGTTTGGCCTGTGGGCATACCTGTAAGGACTTTTCATTCATTGATATGAGAAGACTCAGCCTAAAGTGGGCATCATCATTCTCTTGGAGCCTTGAACTGTATCAGAGGACAGAAAGCTATGTGAGCACTAAGCATACACATTCATTTCTCTCTACTCTTGACTGTGGACGTGATGGGACTTTCTGGCTATGATGAACTATAACCCAGAATTGTGAGCTAAAATAAAACCTAGTTCTTCTAAATTGCTTTTTGTCAGTATATTTTACCTCAACAACGGATGTAAAACCAGGATAGGATATTCATACACATTATAAGATATAAAATAATTAATAAAAGTTAGAAAAATCACTGTGATATGTTCAAGAACCTTTGTGAAAGTTCTGTCCTCTTTTTTTTTTTTTTAATATCCCTGTACCCCATGACTAACCCTTGCAAATATTTCAGGAAACATATTAAATGTTTCTACATTGAGGTACTGGCCAGGATCTCCTTTCTCCATGGGACACTCTCTTCTGGGGTCCTGTCCTTCAACAAAGCAAATGTCACAATTTTCTTGCATATGAAACCTCAACAAAGGTCTTCATACCTCTAAATCAAGAATGCTGACTTCAGGTTGCTACCAAGCAAGTATTGTGTGCTTCCTGAATGCAGGGATCTTTGGGGCTGAATAAAGAGCTAGGAGATAGGAAAATGCTCTTCATTCTGCATAATTAGAGACTGAACTTAAACAAGTGTTTGAGAAAAAACATAATCAGAGAGGGGCAAAAAGAAATAAGCATTTCTGCAGAGCCCTTGGTACAGAAAGGAACATGAAGGTGGGGAAATGAAGACCAGGCAAAGGAGAATCTGAGCACAGTAGACAACTGGGAAAACAAATAGAAAATGAGAATTTGTACTATGAAGTAGTTGGGCTGAAAAGCAGAGTTCCTGCATAAATGTGAGCAACTGGGCTGATGGCTATCAGTTGGTTCTCATGGATTTTTGTCACCCTTCTCATTAGAAACTAGAAACCACATACTATTTTTTGGTTGTGGTGGTGGTGATTTTTGTTTGTTATATTTTGTTTTAGTGCTGTCTACTGAAGCCAGGGCGTTGTGCTTATGAGGTAAGTACACTGACACTGAGCTAAAGCTCCAACCCTATGTTTCCATGGACTATGTAGGACACAAACCTGTTCTTCAAACCATTCTTCATGAGCTCCTAATAGTGAAATTCTCATCATAAAGAAGTTTAACTGTAAGAGCCAGGGTATCAGGGTGTCTGCCATTAGATAGTGTTTTCTATCATGACAGGGAGTTGCACCCATGAGATCTCAACAATGTAGCTGCCTAAACAAGACCTACACAATGACAGTATGCCAATGTGAATGATGGAAATCTCCCAAGAGCCCACCCTTAGATCAAGAGATAAAAGCAATTAATGGCTGCTTACGGGATAGGTTATTTCTTAGGATCAGCCACACACACACACACACACACACACACACACACACACACACACACACGGTCATGAAGTTGAAAGAGAGCGGAGAAATACAGGGCAAATTGGGAGGGGGGGATCGTACAGAGTGGTAATGACATAAATATAATATTTGTGTATGAAATTTAAAAAAGAATAAAATAAATGTTTTTAAAGCAATTAAGTTGGAGAAATTTGTAAAATAATAATTGCAGTAAAATTTAAGTGTTATACATAAATCTAGTGCATGGAAATAACTTCCGTTTATCCTTAATCCATCCTTCACCCCCTTATCCAATCCTGTATGAGTGTCTTACCTAGAAGACTAAGACAAAACTATAATATCTTTATACCTCCTGTTCACTTAGCAGTGAAGTGAGCACAACCCATACTTCTGTATCTATCTTGAAGCTATGATTATTAATGTAGTATATTACTAATGCCCATATGACCTATGTGCTCTGCAAGATAATTCAGGAGTTGTGAATGTAGTTCAGTGACAGAGTACTTTCCTTGCAAGTATAAGACCCAAGGTTCAGTATTCAGTACCAAAACAAGTTTTTAAATTTTCTTTTGAAAATAATGAGGTATCTTCATTCAGAAGTGAGTGTTGACAGCTATTCAACATTCTAACAGGTAAATATTTGACTTTCATTTAACCCTGTATTTAGATCAGTCATGCCTGTTAATAGTTTAAGCTAGTTAATATTTCTTTCTGGATTCTCTAAGTCCTAAGAGTTCTGATGTGGACATCTTCAAAAATGGGACCACAGCAGGTGGTAGTTTCCAACTGTACTAATTTTAACTTTTTGTTTTTGTTGTTGTTAAAACAAGCCTGTCAAGGGACTCATTTTCTACAAAAGTTTGAGAAGTGGTAGTTTTAATATCTCCCACAGTTTAGGGCATTTAAAGTCCTTGCTATAAATAATACTTTGATAAAGATCTTTAACCATAAAACTCAAGCCACAGTTCCTATTTCTCTTAAAAGTAGATTCTAAGGAGTGAGTTATAGAGTCTAAGTCTATGGCTTTTTAAATGGATACTATGGGAGAGATGGAAAGGGAACAGGAGGAAGAGGGGGGATAGAAATATTAGGAGAGGGGCGGATATTATCAGAGTTCATTCTATACATGTATGGGAACATCACACTTAAATTCCTAGCTTATACAAATACCTAATATATTACATGGATTTTTTAAAGATAAAATGTTTATTTTTCCCCCTGCTCTTTTCCATCCTTCCCGATGTATGTTAATGTTCCTCATTTCTTGTACACTCCTCCTATATCATCGTTGGTTCCCTTTACTTGAAAAGCTATTGGCGTTGATATTCATAAGTGAAATTGGTCTGAAGTTTTCTATCTTTGTTGTGTCTTTATGTGGTTTAGGTATCAGGGTAATTGTGGCTTCATAGAATGATTTGGGTAGTGTACCTTCAGATTCTATTTTGTTGAATACTTTGAGAAGAACTGGAACTAGGTCTTCTTTGAAGGTCTGATAGAACTCTGCACTAAACCCATCTGGTCCTGGGCTTATTTTGGTTGGGAGACTATTAATGAATGCTTCTATTACTTTAGGAGATATAGGGCTGTTTACGTCATTAATCTGATCCTGGTTTAACTTTGGAACTTGGCATCTGTCTAGAAAGTTATCCATTTCATCCAGATTTTCCAGTTTTTTTGAATATAACCTTTTGTAGAAGGATCTGATGGTGTTTAGAATTTCCTCAGGATCTGTTGTTATGTCTCCCTTTTCATTTCTGATTTTGTTAATTTGGATGCTATCCCTGTGCCCTCTAGTGAGTCTGGCCAAGGGTTTGTCTATCTTGTTGACTTTTTCAAAGAACCAGCTCCTGGTTTGATTGATTCTTTGGATAGTTCTTTTTGTTTCCACATGGTTGATTTCACCCCTGAGTTTNAAGAATGGCTAAGATCAAAAATTCAGGTGACAACAGATGCTGGCGTGGATGTGGAGAAAGGGGAACACTCCTCCATTGTTGGTGGGAATGCAAGCTGGTTCAACCACTCTGGAAATCAGTCTGGCGGTTCCTCAGAAAATTGGACATAGTACTACCGGAAGATCCTGCAATACCCCTACTGGGCATATATCCAGAAGATGTTCCATCTTGTAATAAGAACACATGTTCCACTATGTTTATAGCAGCCTTATTCATAATAGCCAGAAGCTGGAAAGAACCCAGATGTCCCTCAACAGAGGAATGAATACAAAAAATTTGGTATATTTACACAATAGAGTACTACTCAGCTATTAAAAACAATAAATATATGAAATTCCTAGGCAAATGGATGGATCTGGAGGCCATCATCCTGAGTGAGGTAACCTAATCACAAAAGAACTCACATAACATGTACTCACTGATATGTGGATATTAGCCTAGAAACCTAGACTACCCAAGATACAATTTACTAAACACATGAAACTCAAGAAGAAGGAAGATCAAAATGTGGACAAGTCATCCCTTCCTAGAATTAAGAACAAAGCACACATTGAAGGAGTTACAGAGATCATGTGTGAAGCTGAATCCAAAGGATGGACCCAATGACTGCGGCTGCCAGGGATCCACCCCACAATCAGCCACCAAACATAGACACTATAGCATATGCCAGCAGGATAGTGCTGAAGGGGCCCTGATATAGCTGTCTCGTGGGAGACTATACCAGTGTCTGGCAAACATGGAGGTGGATGCTCACAGTCAGCTATTAGATGGAACACAGGGTTCCCAAGGAAGAAGGAGCTAGAGAAAGTACCCAAGGAGCTGAAGGGGTCTTCAACCCTATAGGTGGAATAATAACATGAACTAACTAGTACCCCCTGAGCTCATGTCTCTAGCTGCATATATAGTAGAGGATGGCCTAGTTGGCCATCATTGGGAAGAGAGGCCTTTTGGTCATGCTGACTTTATATTCCCCAGTACAGGGGAACGCCAGGGCCAAGATGTGGGAGTGGGTGGGTAGGGGAGCAGGGCCGGGAGGGGGGAGGATATAGGGAACTTTCTGGATAACACTTGAAATGTAAATGAAGAAAATATCTAATAAAAGTTGGAAAAAAAAAAAAGAAAAGCTATTGGCAAATTTTCACATCAGTGTAAACAATGGTAAAGAACTACTACCAGGTAAAAGGTTGGCTCCATCAGGAATCTATGGTCTCAACCAGTGACACTCAGACTATAGAGTAGTTCAAACTGCAAAAGAGTTTTTACTAGGCAGAGAAAGTTCCTAGTGGCCTCACTTACCTTTAGTAATGTCTGACAGGCAGCAATGCTGGTAATTCTTAAACTGAGAAGATGGTGGCAAGCAGCAGTTGAGTAGAGGTGTGGATTTACAGTACTACATATATAGGGCTTCTAATATCATTGTCATCAATCAGCTGATGTTTGGAGCTCTATTGGAACATTTCCTTTAGAAGTTTGAAGTATATTTCACTTAGGATCTGAGCTAATAAGAGCCAAGCTTGCACCACAAGTGGGGAATCTATGAACATGGCTGTCACTATCCACTGAAGAAAAGGAGGCACTGCAGAGAAGGGGAAGTCACCAAGACAAACAGACTGCATTTTGGCACTAAAACTTGGCATTGTTTTTTTTTTTCAAACTCCTCTCCCTCCAGAAAATTTCATAGCATCTTGGTTTCCCATTGTGGAAGTTAACATTGTCTTATATACACACACACAGTGTGCAGAATTCAGCCTGGTTCTAACCTGTCATCTCCTGAGAACAGCAGGCCCTCCAAGTTGTCCTTCTCTGAAAATATGCTGCAGACATCAACTCTTAACTCTGGTATGTCTTCATCTCTTGGAAATGAACTTTCAAAGCATCATTTGTAGTGTGGAGAGACCATTTCTAACTTCTTCTGAATTCCCACTCCAGACTCAAAAGCTCAATGATTTAGCTATATCTAAAACCTGAGAACACATACTGATAGGAGAGATGAGCCCAGAGCATGGAGCATAGACAGTGTCAGGCTGGGCCCCACTTTCCTTCAGGTTTTCTTTTCTCCCGCCTCCTGATCACTCTGGGAGCTGCTGGGAGTTAACAAGTGCTAAAGACCCTCATATCTATTTAGAGGGAAGGCCAATTTACTGTGATTAAATGTAAGGTAGTGTTCAATTAGTGGAGGATAAACACAACATATCAACCCACTATGATAATTTTTAAATCAAAAGTTAGAGCACACATAGGCTGCTCTGATTATCATTTACTAATTTAATGATGACGAAGCCCTTAAAAACCTCACCATGCTCTCTGAGTGTGTATGAAGGACGCCCCTAATGTTAATTACAGTTGCTTCATTAACAACTTAACCAAAGACTACACTTTATGAACTTATTTGGAAGCCTATGAGTGTTGATAGAAGCAAATCACTGCCAGTATCTTTCCCATCAGTTAATGACGGGTATGATGTATAAATCATTAGTAAGGGCCATATGGTGACAGTCAGTGAAAGGAAGGAGGGCTTGGAGTGACAAAGGGGAGCAGGGCAGATGGCTATGAATAATGTGTCTAGGCGCATGGACCCTCATATATGTGCCTCTTGTGGCTACAAAAACATTCTAACATACAAACTTGGGGAGTTCTGTTTGGCAGACAGCTGTTGCTTACACCTCTAGGCTCTGCCTGACAGCATCGAATCACCTCCAGCACAGTGTGCCAAGTTGGCAGACTGTCTGCTTAGGACTGATGGTGAATTTTAAGGCCTACATTCTAGTAGACAGATGACTCTCAGGCCCTGCCCAGTTTTAGCCTCTTGGTAGATGACTCCTTGAAAGATGTGTGCCCACTGCTACAGGGCTCCAAGCTAATTGATGCCTGGGGTGCATATCTCAAAAGCAGTGCTCACCAGAGTCAAAGAGCTCTTTAATGGCAACTTTGCTCCTTTCTTGCTCTCATTCCCAGACATTTAATCAGTATAACTTTAGATCTGAGCATTGAACGTTAAAAAGCATTCTCCACCTAGGTGATTGGAACCTGAGGCAAAATGTGAGGGTCACTGATCTCTAACCCAAGTCTCCAGTCTTTTTTTTTCTCTTTATTAGATATTTTCTTCATTTACCTTTCAAGTGTTATCCAGAAATTTCCCCATACCCTCCCCCATCCCCGCCCTGCTCCCCTACCCATCCCCTCCCACATAATGGCCCTGGCTTTCCCCTGTACTGGGGCATATCAAGTCTCCAGTCTTAAGGTGGATGAAAAGGAGTAAGCCCTAAATAGGCCTGGACAGAGCCTCTTATCAGCAGGACTTCCAGTCATTGAGTATTGGGGTAGGCCAAGCAAGGGCTTCATCACTGGCAGTATTATTTTGGATTCCACTGCCACTTTAGGCCAGTTTCTGCTCTATGAAATATGGGTCATGTACTTTCTCTGAAATTGTATGAGAATTAAATAAAATAAATGGGTAAATGATTGAACCTTGTGCTGGCTAGTTTTATGTCAACTTGACACAAACTATAGTTATCTAAAAGGAGAGAACCCCAGTTGAGAAAATGCCTCCATGAGATCAGGCTGTAGGGCATTTTCTTAGTGATTGATGGGAAAGGATCCAGTCCCTGTGGGTGGTGTTATCTCTGGGTCAGAGATCCTGAATTCTATAAGAAAGCAGGCTGAGAAAGCTATGGGGAACAAGCTAGTAAGCAGCACCCCCACCTCTCTGTGGCTTTTGTATCAACTCTTGGCTTCAAGTTCTTGTCCTGTTTAAGTTCCTGCCCTGACTTCCTACAGTGATGAAGTATGATGTGGAAGTGTAAACCAAATAAACCCTTTCCTCTCCCACTTGATTTTAGTCATAGTGTTTTGCCACAGAAATAGAGTAGTGACTAAGACAAGTCCAGAATGTACTCAGCAGAATGGTTTATGTGACAATCTAGCAATAACCAATAAAATAAGAGAGAGATAGAGATAGAGGGAGGGATAGGGGGGAAGAGTCTCATTCTGAAGTACTTAGTGAGCATGGCTAAATAATTTTTGCTAGCACTTATTCTGTTCTGGCTGTAATGATGATATTCTAAAGAGACATCTGTGCCTCTCCCTTTGACTATGTACACTATGAGCCCAGAAATAAGAATTTCCTCCAGGAGATTTATGCTGAAAGAAGGAAAAGGCTGAAGCCTGGTACTAGCCAGAGAGGGAACTTATCTTCCAAAATGAGATTTCATATGGTCTGACAACTTGTCAGACAACGTTAAATGACAGATTCAAGCTAGACAATGATGATGTACAAGACTGTACCTTGACCAAAACATTTTAGTTGTGGGTACCTCTTGCCCTCTATTTGATCTTTGTTGTGGATTTGATTTAATGTGTGTATCATGTATTTGGGTTCCCAAAAACTTATATGTGAATCCTATATTTAAGATGCTGTGAGTCCCTACCTTCAATTGGTTCTAATTGGTAAATGAAGTTTTAGGCAGCTAATGGCTGGGAAGGGAGACAGGTGGGAATTCAGATTTCCTGGGCAAGGGAACTGAGAGAAGTAGGATTAAATACCACCATGCTTGGGAAGCAGAAGGATCAGGCTTGAGAACTGCAGAAGAGATAGCATACAATCATGTAAGAGCCAGGGAAGAACAGCCCCAAGACCTCCTCCCCTCACCCCATTTAAGTCTAGGGTAGCAAAGATGGAATATAGATTTTCATAAGTAATAATTCAGGAGTATTGGAGAGGAGGGGTTGGCAATGTGAAAGTTTGGGAGTAGCCCAGCCATTGAGCTGATTAAGGCATATTAAATATAAGGCTGCATGAATGTGCCCTTCATTTGAGAATCCAGAACATTGGGGTGGGTACTTCCCCACTCATGTTCAAGATGCTGTGCCTGGGAGATAAGAGCAGATTAATTGGCTATAGCAACATATCTTAAACCCTACTTCAGGGCCCCGAAGACAATTTCATTGGACCTCTTAGTCTTTCCTTTCAATATGGCCATATTGAATAAATAGCCTGTTTCTGCTTTTCACTTTTTGTCTCAGTTAGGGTTTCCATTGCTGTGAAGAGACACCATGACCAAAGAACAACATTTAATTGGGGCTAGCTTATAGGTTCTGAAGTTCAGTCCATTATCAAGGCAGGACTATGGCAGTGTCCAAGCATATGTGGGCCTAGAGGAGCTGAAAGTTCTACATATTGATCCAAAGGCAGACAGGAGAAGACTGGCACCCACATGGCTAGATGGAGAGTCTCAAAGCTCACCCCCACAGTGACACACCTATTCCAACAAGTCCACACCTCCTAATAGTGTCACTACCTGGGTCAACATATTCAAACTACCACACTTGTTTCATTTTTCAATTGGTTAAATGGCAGTAAATGGCAAAGCCTAGCTTATTAGGCCTCCACGGCGCAAGTTCTGACTCTAATGACTACACTAATAAGCCTTCTATAAACCAGCATATTTCTGGTAACCAACGTGCTTTACTTTGTGCCTGCTGTCCGTTTGGCTATTCTACATCCTTTATAACCTCATCCTAGGCTGCTGGCTAGTAGAGATATCACATACATAGGGATGTTCCAGATAGCATTGCAGTTGCAACTGTTCACAAAAAATTTCATCTATATATGAAACAAAAATTTAATCCTGAGAGGACACATGCCTACTTCCCTAGTGGACCATATGATCTGAAAAAAGGAAATCTGGACAGAAAAGAACTGCTTACAAGTTTTAGGTCTGACTTCCAAGCTGGCTCAGAATAGGTACATTTCTGAACTGTTCATTCAAATCCTAGTTTCTACTGAATAAAGTACATATAGACACATGTAAGGCAGGTAAATCTTCCTCACCAAGTATAAGGCATGCTGTGAGATGATATAAGTATAATAATACATGGCACTGGGTAGACAGCAAAAACTTGTGAAACAGTTTGCTGACTAGCACTATGCAGCTGAGGAAGGCAGTCAGTCCTATAGGGGGTGTAGTGTAGGACTTCTAAATTATACAAAATCCACAAAGTACTCTGCCTCATTTACTAACAAAGAATAGGTCTAATGAACCCTTGATATTGTCCTCTTCTTGCTTCTGGGCACATCCACAGACATGTGGTCCCTGTGCTTTAGCCACCCGGGGAACTGAAGCTTAACCAACCAACCTCATGGTGCCAGAACAGCATCAGATTCTCCACAGCTGAGGGCCAACATCTCCAACAGAGCCACCTCTCCTCAGATCTTCTTTACAGAACAACACCCCCTCACTAAGAGATCACTGGACTTTGCTCTGCTCCATTATCTAAACAGCTGTGTGATGTCCTCTGGAACAGGAGGAGCTTCGAACAAAAGGTCAGAGCTGATTCAAAGCTGAGCTTTGTAGTAGCAATTGCTTTTAAAGACACAATTCTCCCAACACTAAGACCCTGAAGAAAAAAAAAAATATATATATATATATATATATATGTACAAATGACTTTATGACTTTGATTATACTACTGAGAAATATCCATATAAACTGTTGAGGAAGACTAAAGATATTGTGATAAAGAGAACTCTTTGAAAATGTGCTTTTAAAAAAAAGCTATGTCATGAGATATGAACATAACCAAAGCCCTGATAAAAGTCATGTCATCCTTTTGCCATGGAAGCTGCTGAGGCATAAAAAGGACCATGGGCCTGAAGATCTCTGTGCCTTTCAAGGCTGGCTTATTAACATGCATTAGAGTCTTTTGGAAGATGAGTGTGGCCAAAGGTTATCAATAGAAACTTAATTTAATGAGCCCAGAACAGGGGACAAGGAGCCCTGAAAAGCCAGCATAGGCAGGGATCTGGATCAAGGGTGTTTCATTCTCTGAAAAGAAGAAACAAAGATAAACTTATTAAAGCAGAAGGCACTACATTGTCAATTTAATCCTCCAAGCAGCACTTTCCTGGTGTGGGGTCTCTCTCCCTCTCTCTGTAGGAAGTAAAACATCATCCTATCCATATTAGGACCTGTATAACAAAGGCCTTTGAGCCAGCAGTGAGCTAGAAGGAAATCTGGCAAGCCAGCACTCTTGCTGAGACACAGCAGCTACTCTGCACTGGTGTCCAGCAGATACCAGAAGATCTGGGCCATAGCTTCCATGATGCTGTGTGGGTGCAAATTATCCTGTAAAACCAGAGGACAGAGACAGCTGCTCAAAGAAAGTTTGTTAATGCTACCTAGTCTTGAGAGTAAATTGTTTCTAGCTAACGTGGCTGTTGAAGTTAGTAAAAAGGGGTCTCAGGCAAACAATCAAAAGTGGGAGGCAGCAATGAGATCAGGCACAAGGTCAGTTAGAGTAGCAGAGCCTCATCTCTGGAGTTGGCTGCCTCACTCTGAGGACAAAGAGTTACCAGAACTATTGTAAGATTAAACTAGAAATACTCCTATTTCAAACACGGGCTGTTCGCGTATCCCAAGAACCACGAAAGACCTGTCTTGATGCAAATTGCAAGAGGACTTTATTTATCAGCTAGCTGAGGACGAGCTCCTTTCACCCCGAGGGGCTGGGGAGCTCGACCCAGAGCAGCAACAGTAGGGGGCTTTTAAGGAAAAAGTGAGAAGTTGGGCCGAGCGTGGTGGCGCACCCCTTTAATCCCAGGGAGGCAGAGGCAGGTGGATTTCTGAGTTCGAGGCCAGCCTGGTCTACCAAGTGAGTTCCAGGACAGCCAGAGCTTTACAGAGAAACCCTGCCTCAAAAATCAAAAAAAAAAAAAAAAGTGAGAAATTGGGAGGAGTTGGGAGGAGTTGGGCTACAGCTCTTCTCTGGGCAGGGGGGTGGGGTAGCCTTGCTGAAGGAACAAAGAGAGGGAGTGAGCTGTCCTTGGAGTTATCTCTGGGTCTCTGACACAGACAGTCAGGCTAGGTCTTCTTGCAAACAAAGAGCTTCTCACTGGCTGCATTCTCAGAGATTGGGAAACAGGCCTTGGGGGAGCATTCAAAGGCTGTACATTTCAGGGGGAAACACTTTGGGGGTCTTTCACTATCGCCAAATGAAGTTAGAACTGGAATTTGCACATAGAAATCTCCTAATTTACATAGTGGTGAATAGGACTTTCTGTATTTAGTAGTAGTAGTAGTAGTAGTAGTAGTAGTAGTAGTAGTAGTAGTAGTAGTGTATGTGTTCATATGTGTTCAAGAAATACATGTAAAGTATAGATATGGCCATATCTGGTGAATTGTTTGTAGGTGCTAATTCTGGAATTCAGCAGGAAAATTTCAGCTGGAAAGCTGACTGGGTTACACTAACACATTTATCCCTGGAAGAAGCCCTCCTCCAACTGGAGTTACTGTGACTGTGCATTGCATCACAGAACCCCAGAGGCACTGTTCTGAACTAAAGCGTATTCAATATCTCCCCTCAAGTTGTAGAGTGTGAAACTGTCAAGCCACACCAAATAGCCTGATTGTAATATACATTCAGCCCTTTATCTCAATAAGCTCTATAGAGATAGAAAGTGTGATGGTTTTTATGTACTTGGCCCAAGAAGAGGCACTATTAGAAGGTGTGGTCCTGTTGGAATATGTGTGTCATGCGGGTATGGGCTTTAAGAACCTCATCCAAGCTGCCTGGAAGTCAGTATTCTGCTAGTAGCCTTCAGATGAAGACATAGAACTCTCAATTCAGCTTGTACCATGCCTGCCTGCATGCTGTCATATTCCTACCTTGATGATACTGGTCTGAACCTCTGAACTTGTAAGCCAGCCCCAATTAAATGTTGTCCTTATAAGAGTTGCCTTGCTCGTGGTATCTGTTCACAGCAGTAAAACCCTAACTAAGACAGAAAGCAAACCCATCCTGTTCCTAGTTCACTGATTTATAGAGCAGCATACAGCTTCATGGCTTTGTGGTAAACTTCTATCACATTAAACTGTAGCTCCAAGACACTAGAATTAATACCTAGAAAGTACTTAAATCTGTTTGCATCTTTTTGGCTACAGCTGAACACAGAGTTTTATTAGCAAGGATCTAGTCAGCATGATTCAGCCCAAGAACACTTAAGTGTCACAAATTTGAATTTTAAAAGGTAGTTGTATTTGTTTGTGGCAGATATATTAGTTACTTTTCTCATTGCTATGACAACATATGTAAGAAGAAATGTAGGGGAGAAAAGGTTCATATGTGCTCACAGTTGGAGGGGATATATTCCATTAAGACAGGGAAGGCATGTGAGCTGAAACAATAGGCTGCTGGTGGTCATACTGCAACCACATGAAGTAGAAAGGGAACAGGAGATCAGGCCTAGCCATAAAATCTCAAGACTTAGCCCTACTGTAGTAGCAAAGCTCTACTTTCTCAAGTTTCACAACTTCCCCAAACAGCACCATCAGCTGGGGAAGCCAAGTGTTCAAACACAGGAGATTGTGGGAGACATTTGACATTCAAACAAAAGTAGCAGATTCATAAAAATTTTACTAAAGGGTTAACTGTAAAACTGAGCAAAACCTGTGAATGACCTCTCTAGTGGTATCTCATAAATGACCCAGGGATTTCAAGGGCAGTGTGTGCCTGACACTAGAAACTGGTATTAAAAACTGTCTTTGTATCTTGAATCAAGAAGTGATTATGTTCCTGAGCAGCTTAAAAGTAAGAGTAATATGTGCTGCTATAAGGATCCTCATGGAAGAGAAATATGAGGATTTGTTAGTGAACATGATGAGCAGTATTTCAGAAGCTCGGAAAATATGCAGCCAGTAATTCACATAAATATTTAATAATAAGCCAGAAATACAAAGACAAAGGGAGATACATATTTTTAACACCATATTAAAAATGTATCATAAACATTTGTTGACTAAAATGATATTTCAAGGTATAAAATCTCCGAAAGACAGAATTC
Organism: Mus minutoides; assembly: GCA_902729485.2. Classification (NCBI taxonomy): domain Eukaryota; kingdom Metazoa; phylum Chordata; class Mammalia; order Rodentia; family Muridae; genus Mus; species Mus minutoides. The sequence continues at coordinate 70,581 of LR750499.1, read as the reverse complement.
TATTTCTGGGGACAAACTCTGTCATTTCCAAAGGGAAATGGCATGGAAGCCTGGCTCTCTCAGCTAACCCTCTGGGCCACTCCTGACAGAGATGGAAGAGAATGACGGCATTTGGTTGCTGAGATACTAAAGGGGACTCTGGTATGAATAAGAAGCAGAGGGCCTGTCCTAAAATGTGCCAGGTCTGCACTATCTTTCCAGAGTGCAAGAAAAATAAAATCTGGAAGACAGTCATCTCCTTGATTAAGATTGGGTCAGCCTCCCTCCTCCCCTGAAAAAAGGGAAAAAGAAATTGAGTGTTCAAAGCAAGAATGGCCACATCTGACTGGCTCAGTGCTTTACATGGGGGAAAAATGAACTGCCACAAGAAAACATTAAAGGAGATCCATGTGCAAGCCTAATAAACATCTTCATGAAAAGTTAACACAGCCACCTCATTTGTCTGCAGTGCCAGGCAGGCAGCCGTGCCAGAGTGCTTCCAACTTCCTTCCAAATCAGAGACAATTTGCCGACTTCAAAATAAAAGAAAGAAGAGAAAGGGGGGCTGTCTGGTCAATGACTTATTCATGGAGCCAAGAAAACTCTTCCCCTCTAAAATGATATTTTTCCTGGGTTCTAACCCTTCAATCTTCCTTCAGCCTGGGAATATATGTTTCTCTCCTCCATGTATTTTTCAGTGGTTTCCATTATTGCATGACACATGGCTCACCTCAATCTGCAGTGTGCAATCTCAGTGGGGTTGCCCTGACTCAGGGCATTTTCCTGTTCTGAAATTCAGAATTGATGTTCTGTCTCTCTTGAAGAGGTGATCAGTTGCTCCCCACCAACAAAGCCTTCCCCCAACCCAGGAAGAGGCCTGAGTAGCACAGTGAGAGAACTGGCATTTGCAACTGTATATGAAGAAGTCTATGTCCTGTTTGTAAACAAAGTATGTTTTAAAAGCTTGCAGCAAGCCAGGTTGATGGGGCAAGAGGCTGAAGAGTGACCTGTTTCTAGACAGAGACAAAAATCTTAATCCATACCCTTGATGGGTTCCAAGTTGCCTCGGGCTTTAAAATTATTATTCACCAGTCCATGCAGGATTAAAGAATGGGGAAATACAAGAGATTTGGAGCTAGGGTGCCTGGAAAGAGGTAGACTCAAATGGTTGAGAGCTCTGTTGGAGCCCAGTGTAGATGCTTTTGTAGGTCTCAGATAGTGTGTGCTGGGGGAGCAGAACATATAACAATCCTACTCACACTGGAGCTAAGACTGGGTTTGATTAAGAGATGTAGCCACTCCCTTGTTTCTCTGGTGACTTGTTTGTCTAAAGAAGAGTTCCTTTAAGTAAATGCACACTGCTTCTCATTCCTTGGCCATAAACCATAATTCACTACATGCAAAACCTTCTGAAAGGGCTTTTCTGAACTCTAAACACATGTGTGTTTGCACTTGTTACAAGCACTGTGTGTCACAGAAGTTCCTCCTGTGAGGTGAATGTGCTTGAAGATAGAACCTAGGCTCTGTGTTCATCAGAACAGAGGACCAAACTCTAACACATAATGGAGAAGTAGTGGTTAATTCTGCTTGTTCAGGCTAGTTTCATTCTGGTGATACCTTCCTGCTCCTCCACCACCACCATCATCACTACTACCAAGGCAGTTGAAGTACTTCCTGATCTTGAATGCCATTTTCTTTCTTTTTTTTTTTTTTTTTTTTTTTTTTTTTCCAAATCTGGACCTCCAGACCTTCCAGAACTTGGATATCATTGTTTCTGATAGTGACTACTGAGATTTCCTGGCAGATCATCTCAAGAATCTTCTTGAAGATAGATTGCTTTTCTATTCTTTGGCGTTTCTTAGAATCATCAGTGAACAGAAAGCTAATGGAAGAATGTAGTCCCAACAGAGTGGGAGAAGGACAAAATAGATCCCATCCTTAATGCTTCCAATTGAATAGATATCTGCTTGGGAATGGAGGGTGTAGGAATGGTCTACAGTAATAATTATGAACAGTATGGTAATTAAAGTCACTTTGTTTATCACTAAGCAATATGTAGCACCTAAAGGGACTGACCCTACAAGTAGGGCTTTGCTCATGTAATACAGCAGGTACATATAGGTGGCCAGCCTATATAATGAATCTGTTTTTCATTCATGCAGCATGTCCCAACTAAAACTCATTTATTTTTCTTCCTTAGAAAAAGATTTTCTAAGTCAAGAAGTCAGGAAATGAATAGAATCATCCAACACAGACTCCATTAGTAACATCTCAATGCTCTCTAAACATAGCCCTCCCAGAGATACCAGATCCAGCAGTTCTGAGATGTACCCACGGAGACCATGATATTAATCAAATTCATGGAGTAAGTGGAGTCCAGAATGCTTAAGGCCAATGCATTCTAACAGGCATTACCCCATTATGGGGGGGGAAAGCCAGCTTCTGTGCAATGTGACATCATCAATCTAAGTAGGCAAGTAGAATAGATTTCCTGATTACCAGAGTAAGCGATGCATCAAGCAGGCGCAAGCTTGGACATTGCTAATCATTTAAATTTAAGAAGACTGAGCTCAGTGACATTATCAGACCCACATTAGAGAATGACTTCTCCCTGCTATCAGGAATGTATTGGTGTCCCCCACAGGATTTATTACTCTGGAAGCTCCAGGATGGGCTGAGGCAGCAGCTCTTTGCAACACTAGCTCCTATTTATCATCCGCAGCCCTCTGCTGGCTGGCCTCAGGCTAGGTGCCTCTGATCTCTTTCTCTGCTGGGCATTTCAATGGTCAAGTCCATGGCCGGAGGGAATTATCATCAATCCCTAACTATTTTTTTTCCCTCTGACACTTGTTTTTGGAAAATATACTGTTTATTGTAGTTTCTATTACAACAATTATCTTAACCCAAAGACGATTTTTGTTCATGAGATACATGCAGAATAGCTTTTTCCAGTTCTAAGAACTAAACCTAGAGTTTTGAATACACTAGGTAAGTGCTCTATCACCAAGCTGCACCTCTAATTGCAGATGACTCTATCACATTCACCTCAGACAGACTTTAGAGTTGGAATCCTTGAGTAGTTCTGTGTCACCCACAACTAATAATCAGTGACTTAAAGGACCCCTCTAAAGAAAGATATATCATATATTTGAGGATTGCCTACGAACAAAGTGTTTGAACAAGAAATTGTAAACCAACCTTAAGACTGCATGTGTGAGGAGCAAAATTTCTGGATGTGTCACCAGTAGAGCTACTCCTCATGCTCAGAGCTGGCTAACGTAGATTAAGAAACAGCAAGTCCTGTGTGCCACTTAGGATTCTGCATCACCTGGGAACTCCAAAGAGATGGCAGTGCTATAGGTCCATGAACCAGTAAGCAAATTTGTAAAGCTCCTTTTCAACCTTGATCTAACCTAGGAAGCTTTAAAGAAAAAAATTCTGAATTCCAGACTACCCCTATGCAACCAAATTAGAAGCTTCAGAGGTGGGGCCTAAACATCAGTGATTTCCTGTTGGTTTTACTGTGATCTGCATGCATAAAAAGCTGCTCCAAAGCCAGAAATAATTTAGTATGTTGGGTGAGTACATAAATGACCTTTAATCCAATTACACAGGTACTCCTAGGAAGTTGATTCTACTTTCCAGATCTCAGTATGTGTCTGAAGAGTTCAGATGTTTCTGTACTTCAGCCTCTTGCCAATAGTCAAATATGACATGAAGAGATGCCAATAGAGTCCCTAAAAGTAACTCTAACTACAGATATAAGGAATTCAATAAGCCTCTCAAGTCACTTTGACATAAATGAACTGGATGGAGGGTCTCTTTCCCAATCTCTCCCTCTCCCCGTTCCTCCTACCCACCCCTTCCTCCTACCCACCCCTTCTCCCCCTCCCACTCTCCCTCCCCATTTCTTTCTCTTCCAATGGGATTCAGGGTCTTGTATATCTTAAACATGTTTTCCTTTCACTGAGTTTCATCCCACACTCGGATAAAGATATTTTAATTGACAGTGTCACCCATTTTATGCAGAACAGGGGTTAGATAACACAGAACATCCATTCTAATTCTATAAAAATGAAAACATAGTCACTAAAATTGAATTTAAAATATACTACCTTTTTTAAATTCCCTTTTCTTCCTTTTATTTCTTCTGTCATTCTCAGTGGAAAAGGCAGAAGGGAAAAGGACATGAAAGGAGGGATGCAATATTCTTTCTCCCAAAAGAAGTGACCTTGGCAAAATCCACAACTTTAGCTGATCCATCCCTGCTGATATGCATCAGGATAAGAACATATGTGTTGGGAACTTTCTGAGAGCACCAAAAAGGCAGATGAATGTGCAACCAGCCCACAAATCTGCTAAGCACACATCACCTGTGGCTTCTGTAGGTGTTGCTGTTGTTAAGCAGAAAAAAGATAAGCAGTCACTCAAAAAAGGGAGTTTCATGAATATTCATGAATATACAGCCTCTGTGTATTCCTGAAAGTACAGGTGTGGCTGTGTACACTACTCATGCACCGGTGATGATAGCCCTACATTGTCTCAAGAAATAGGATGGATGGAGAGATACAAATCACAGTGCTCCTTGCAGGCTGGGAGAAATGTGGTTGGGAGGAAAGGGAAGGTTGCAATCTAAGTGATTTTTAATTATTTTCTGATTCACTACATCATTAGGAAGACAAGAAAAGCACTTAAGTCCTAAGATATAGTGATCTAACGCCATTGATTTTCACATATATTTTATGAGTGGAGAAATATGATGAACTTGAGAAAGCCTTTTTCAAATATGATAACAGAGTATCAGAGACCAAAAAGACATCAAGTTATGGGCCTAGAATATGCCAACATAAGGGCTCAGAACACCTTCAGGTTGTTAGTTAGATCTTAAATTTTTCTAGATCTCCAGTAGAGACAATATCATAAACTCAGTACTCCACCAATTTCCTCATCTTTAACTGCAAAATTAAGAGTCATTTATCCAGTGTCTACTACAATGTAAATATGCAGATGCTATTTTCAGCACACCTTCAGAATTTAGCCCAGGACATAAACAGTAGGTACTCCAGAATGAATAGAATCCATGTCCTTAGCATTACAGCAGGTTCTTCAGAGTAAAGGATCTTCCTGTCCTCACTGGGTTTGTAGCTATTTCAAGACCTATGAATGAAAACAGTTTAACAAAAAGAAAAGCATGCACATTCCACAACAGGAAATAACACAAATGCCAAATGGCATGTGCAAATACTGAGACTGTGCAGAGCTGAGAGAAGGAAGAATGAGGATTGGCTGGAGAGACTCAGAAAGCCACTTCAGGAGATATGGAGAAGGAAGAATGAGGATTGGCTGGAGAGATCAGAAAGCCACTTCAGGAGATATGGGACAGGTGCTTAGTACTGCAGGGAACAGTATTCTGCCTTAAGCAATTATGAAGTCTTTGAACACTCCAGGTGGCTTTATTTCCCATCAAGAACCTCTTTTTTTTCAAAGTCTGAAATTACCAACTTTGAATCAATTTACCTGAAGTATAAATTAATCATTGTGAAAACTGTGTATAGTTCACTGTGCCAGAACGGGTGCTATTTCCTATATTTAGTTTTAAAATAAGCAAGGCACCACTGGAAAGATGATGGAAAACAAGTCCAAATAGCTCCCAACTGTTGGGAGTGACAGAATGTCCAGGCTACCTGACTGTGGAAGGGGCCCTCAGTCTGGGGTTGGTGTTGGCATAAAATCCAAGAAAAAAAATAGGAAGTTGAGAAAAGGACATCTTTTTTGTAATAAAGTTGATTCCATTTACCAAGTTAGATATTGTCTTTCTTGCTCATTTAAAAGCAATGGCCTAGGAAGAACATCTTTAAAACAGTGATAAGCCACTATCTATCTACTTAAACACCTTTTATTCTCAGTAATCATTTTTATTTAATTTCTTATATTCTGACAACTTTACGAGAAATGTACCCTGCCTTTATTTGCTGATACATTGGCTTGCTTAGGATAGATTAATAGGGAATGAAGCTAGGATGTCAAGTTGATCTTAGGCTACATTACTTCCCTTCTTTTGTCTTATTAAAATAGATATTTTATAAAGAAATTTTAGACCTATCTGGAAATAAAAGGAGTCCCAGGTAGGGTTTGGAAATAATTTCTGTTTTCTCCCAACCTGGGGATACTTGAAAGTGGTCTTGGATCTTGTGATCTACAATATGATGAACCATAAGTGAGCTAAATTTGTGAAGAAAAACTCCATATCCAACAAGCAATGACCTAGGCTTGAAGCTCTGGAATGATGAGAGAACAAACAGAAAGAAACCCATCTCCTAAGTACATGGTTCTTCAAGGCCCAGAAAAGGACTGTACCCCTCAAAGGTCAGTCAAGAAATTCAGTTCATGTTATCTATGAGACATAGAAAAGCAAGCAAGACTCCTTTCATGTGGGTGGTGAATTCACTAAAATCCTTTCCTTTTGTACAGGAAGAATTTTCATAGTACTTACAGTCAGTCACAGAAGCTTTTTTGCAAATAAGAGTTATTAGGAGAAAAGGCTGTTCTAGGAAAACGAGTCCCAATGAAAAGCAAAATAAACTCAGGGCAAGAGATACTGGAATTAAGGCCTTGAGAACTCAGCAAACTTTTCCCAAAGTAGTAATCTTTATGAGGTCATAAGAACATAAAAAATGACTAAGGCATGGTGGCTCTTTAATCTCAGCATTCAGGAGGCAGAGGCATAAAGATTTCTGTGAGTTTGAGATCACCACAGTCTACTTAGCAAATCCAGGCCAGCCAAAGCTACATAGTGAAACTCTGTCTTAGAAAGCAAAAACAACAACAACAACAAAAATTAAGTTCATCCTCAGCAACATAATGAGCTCATATTTGAGGCTAATCGAAGTGACAATGGCCTTGTCAAAAAAAGAAAAGAGGAAAGCAAAAGAAAGCAAGCAAGGAAGGAAGAAAAGATGGTAGAAAGGAATAAAACATTTTGTGGCTGGAGAGTTGGCTCAGCACTGAAACATACTCCCAGGGAATCCCAATTTGATTCCTAGCACAAACATAGTAGCTCTCAACTGGCTGTAACTTCCAATTACAGTTTCAAAGAATCCAATGTCTTCTTCTGGCCTCTATGGGCACCAGGCATACATACATGTGGTAAATAGATATATAAAGGTAAATCACTCATACACATAAAATAAAAATAAATCTTAAACACACAAACATATGCCACACACACACACACAGAGAGAGAGAGAGAGAGAGAGAGAGAGAGAGAGAGAGAGAATTACTTTTGAAGTGATTGTTGAAAATCTTTGGTGTGCATTTGAACATGGGATAAAAGAAGACTGTAGATATACAGGGTAGATTACATAGCAAAATCTGCTATTACCAATTTTAAAAAATATATAACAACATGTCAACAATAATGGCAGCTATTTACAGAATACACCCGCATGCCTATCACACATCTGTAGTCCATCTCTGAGTCAATACTTGCAGAACTTTGGGCTTCAGACCTATTGTTTCTCGTATAACCAAGCACCTAAGGCTTAGTTTAAACCATGGCCTAAATTCCAAAGGTGTTTTGCTATGTGACAGAATTAAAAACTCAATTGTAAACAGAATGGGAGAGAATATCACAAGGTAAGAGTGTAGGAATGCAATTTCAAAATGGGGTACAGTCCTAAAAAGATAATTTCCTAAAGAGTAAACTCAAGTGGCAGAGAAATACTTAAAGAAGTGTCCAGCAATCTTTGCTATCAGGGAAATGCAAATCAAAACCACTTTGAGATTTCATCTTACACCTGTCAGAAGGACTAAGATCAATAAAACAAGTGACAGCTCTTGCTGACAAAGATGTGGAACAAGGAGGAACCACTCATTTGCTGGTGGGAATGTAAACTTGTACTGTCACTATGGAAATCAGTGTGCAGTTCCATGGGAAGATAGGAACCAGTCTATCCCAAGATTCAGCTATATTACTCTTGGGCATATACGCAAAAGATTCTTCATTCTACCACACAGACATTTGCTTAAACATGTTCACTGAATCTCTATTCATAATAGCCAGAAATTGCAAACAACTTTGATGTCCCTTAACAGAAGACTGGATAGTTAAAATATGATATATTTACATAATGGAGTATTATTCAGTCATTAAAAAATAAAATAGTGCAATTTTCAGGTAAATGGATGGAACTAGAAAACAATTATTCTGAGTAAAGTATCCCAGACCTAGAGAGACAAATATGGTATATTATGACTTTTATGTGAATATTAGCCATTAAGTCAATGATAATTATCACGGGGATTCTATTGCTGCAACAAAATACCATGGCCAAAAAACAAGTTGGGGAGGAAAAGGTTTATTGGGCTTACTCTTCTATGTCACTGTTCACCATAAAGGAAATCTGGATAGGAATCCAAACATGGCAGGAATCTGGAAGCAAGAGTTAATCCAGAGGCTATGGAGGGGTGCTGCTTATTGCCTTGCTCTTCCTGGCTTTCTCAGCCAACTTTCTTATAGAACCTAGGGCACCAACCCACTACTAACTTGTGTCAAGTTGACATAAGACTAGCCAGCACAATAAGCAAGCAACAATCCATAGAACCACAGAGGTTAGGGTAAGGGACTAGGGGCTACATACAGATCTCATAAATAGAAAAGTGAAATAGAATAGTTATGGCTTGGGAGGCCTGGAATTGGAAACTTAAGGGGGGGCATGAATAATGGAATATGGGGAAAGACAGATAAAATTAGGGGCCATTTGAGGGGCAGTATGAAACCCTAACATAGGAGAAGCTTCCTAAATATATGTTATATATACTTCCACTATGTTTACTTTAACGATTTATCACTCTCTCTGTCTCAAGGTTCACAGGTACAAAACATTGACTTATTTTGAAGGTCATGACCGAACTTAATGTAGATTAACTCAACAACCAGTTTCCTTAGGGTACCTTAAGGGGGGTTTTGATAATAGTCCGACAATAATTCATATTCGTTTTTCAATAAAATATATTATATACTGACTAATTGTTCATCCTAATGGTTCTTGTTTCCATTTTGTCATGGAGATTCAGTAAGTGCCTTGGAACAACAGTGATTTCTCTTAGCTCATGTATGTTACTTTAAAATTTGAATTCAACTGGCATTAGAAGACTATAAGAATATACGTATGTTTCAGGATATTTGACCTGCCATTACACTGCTAAAAAAAAAAAAAAAAAAAAAAAAAAAAAAAAAAAAAAAAAAAAAAAAAAAAAAAAAAAAAAAAAAAAAAAAAAAAAACCAAAAAACCTACACAACTCATTGAGCCAAAAGGGATGAAGCCCAGCAAGAAAACAAGGCCCAGTAAATGAACATGATCAAAGCTGAGATGAACTCACAGGGATCCAGCAGAATGCATTGGGCCTGAAAAGCTCTGCACCAGGTCCTCTGAATATATATTATAGCTTTCAGTGTTATGTTTTTATGGGATTCTTGAGTTTGTATATGAGTGGGTTTCTTTAGGGATCCATGGAGTTGGCCTGATCTAGCTGCTTTAAGAGGTGTGCATTGTGGGTTTTGAAGTTTGAGCCCATAGTTACTGGGACAATTTGTGTGCTTTTCAGTTCCTGAGAAACTGAGGCATTTCCTCTGGCCATAAAGCATAAGGCCACTTATGTGTCTCTGTGTTCCTTAGAAGTTGGCAAGCACGCAGAACTTAGCTGAACAATTAGTGTTAGACATTGATCTTGCATACTCTGTCTAGCTTGCAACCACTATTATATACTGGCAACCACCACTGTATCTTGCTTTGATAAAAAGTCTGATTGCTTGAAATAAACTTGTTTCAGTCTCAGTCTTCCTGACGCCCATTCAGCTTAACCTGACTCATTCATTCCCACTGACCAATCAGGAGACTCCAGTTCAGTAATTACAATTATGAATTGTGTTTACAGGTCTTTGTTTCTTGTGCCTTCTCCTGGGCTCTTTTCATTTGATTTGTTTCTCTTGTGCATCTCTGATATGTGAGTTTTATTATTTAAAAGAGTTAAAGGGAAACTTGGAAAATAAGGTGGAAATACAACCAATTAAATTATTATTTTCATAGCTCTAGAACTTGAAAATCCAGCATTGTGTCATCCAGAGTTTCTCCTAACAGAGAGGAGGGGTCAATGGGGAGGTGACAAGCTGCAGATGTAAGTTGGGAGCATTTTTCATCGACCTAAGCCAGAAAAAATTACTTTTCAAAAAAGGAAGCATTTGTTTTTAAAAATGGAAAAGCATGTACAATAAGATTTTGCAAATTCCCACTAATCAAAGAAGATTGGCCCTTCTCATTCCCCCACTGTCTCTTTCCCTCTTTTCCTCTCTTCCTCTCTCTTCCTCTCTTCCTCTTCCTCTCTCTCTCTCTCTCTCTCTCTCTCTCTCTCTCTCTCTCNCACACACACACACACACACACACACACACAAGGATAAGGAGATATTGTGCTCCATGTACGCTGCTAGTTGGAGTATAACTAGTTGGGTAGCTATTCAAAATATTAAACATAGGATTATCATATAATCTGCCAATCTCACTTCTCAGTAAAAAGAATGACAGAGATATGTGTATGTCAATAGTCTCTCAGTACAACAACCAAATATTCACCAAAAGATGAAGAATTAAAACAAAATATTGCATTTATTCATAGCAGAACACTATTCAGCTTTAAAAAAGAATGACATTCTAATATATGTTGCAACTTGGAAGAACCTTGAAGACATCTTATAAAATGAAAAGGAGACCAAATGACAAAGCTTGTATGAGCTCAGACCCATGTGGTACCTGCAGCAGACATATTCAGACACAGAAGGCATCTGATGGCAATGATGAAGATCTGTTTATTCGTACAGAATTTTTAGTTTGAGATGATGGAAACACTCTGGAAAACAATACAAGGGAAGACCACTACACCACAACAAATATACTTAGTGCTGGTCATATATATTTAAAGACTGCTACATGATAACTGTGCTGTGAGAATTTTAACACCATCAAAACAATAGTGTGGTTTGCCTGACATCATTTTGGAAGCTGAGCTTCAGCTCTCCCACTTGAGGATATTAGGAAATGGGAGGGACCCACATATTTCCATGAAACTGAAATTGAACTCTTCATTTTAAAAGAAATAGACAAAAACAAAATATAGGTCTGTCGTTAACATTTTTTTCCACTACAACCCACTGTGCTAGGCAGCCTTCTGTTCCTATGACAAAATACTTGAGATAAACTCCTTGAGGGAGGAAGGTTTGGACTTTGGTCCATTGGTCTCTTGGCTCTTCTGCTTCAGAGTAGTGTCTTCTGAGACAGCATTGCTGTGCAATAGAAAAAAATGGCTCACCTCATGGTATACAGGAGAGAGAGGAATATAGACCCTACCCTGACCCATCTCCTTCTATCAGGCTGCCCTTGTTAATACCTCACTCAGCCATGAACTCTTCAATGGATCCATTGCTATTATCACCTTCATGATCTAGATACTGCCAGTGCCACCAACTGAGGACCTAGCTTTCAATATGTGATCTCTCAGGAATATTTTCTATCCAGACCCTAACAATCAGCTTTAGTAAAATATGGTAAGATCTACAAGAAGACTCTTAAACTTTAGTAGCAAATTCACTAATGCATTCTTTCATGAAGCATCAGCTTTCAAGTTGATGCCTGTCATCCCAGCAGTGAGCATATTGTGGAAGGATTGCCATGAGTTCAAAGTCAGCATTGAGCTGTATAGTGAATTCCAGCCCAGCCTTCAATAAAGCGACACCCTTTCTCAAAATGAACAAAGGAACAAAACCAGCAAACAAAAGAGACATCACCTTTAGTGTGTTACACAACCTGCTGTGATCCTAACATGGCAGCACAAAGAAAGGAATAACATGATTGAGATTAAGAAGATAAATAATAGGACTAAATATAAAACCAGAGTTTCATGCTATGCAAGATCTCCATTCTTGACACTAGATGTCTCAGGAGGTATGCTGTCTTCTTTTCCAAAGATACTATGTGTAGGATAACCTCAAAACAAGAGTGAAAGAAACGCAAGGAAAAGCATTGTCCTCCAAAGCCTCCTCCCTACCTTGTGAGCCTGAATCATCCAGCAGGTTGTTTTCTGTGGCACCCAGACTGGAGACTCTTCAAACTTTCTCAGCTTGAGCCAAAAGACAACATGGAGTGGGGCTATGCAAACACTCAAGTAAGGTTAAAGAAGGGAGGTGGCACTTAGTGGAGACAATTCTCACAAATATTTTCATCGTAGAGATGTTTCAAGTCCTGGCAGCTTCAATCTTTCATTGCAGAGATTTCTATTGATTGGGTAAAAATTGCACACATCTGTCCCAAACCCAGAGCATTAACACAAACTCTTTCCTGGCACCAATTCCCTGGGGGATGGAAAAAATGTGTATTTATTGGTTCAGCTCCTAGGATACTCACATCTCAATCCAGCCAATTTTCTTTAAAGAGAACCCACTCCAGTCCACTTTATTGTATTTTCTAACCAAAGCATTGAGAGAGATTTGTCATCTTTACAGTCAGCGGAGAAGAATTTCCGACCTTCTCTCCCAATTGTATAAGCTTGTTTCTCAAGTTGGCAACAAAAGGAAGAGATCTAGGGAAGGGAATGAAGTAAATTCAGTGACTTCCATACAGGCTACACACACCACCACCATTACCACCATAACTACCATCACCACATAAAGAAAGATAAAGATCTGAGGAAGAACAGTTCATCCCATCCTTTTCTAACCATGCTTGGGTAATGATTTCTCTGGAGTTTTCCTTTGGATCAGAACAAAGGAACACCCTACACTGGCTACAAAATTATTGTCTGACTCCTCAGCTATATTTCTCTAAATTTCATGTTTCTCATAATTTACTTTGTGTTCCTAAGGCATTTCTAGAGTGAGGTGTGATGGGCAATAAAAAGATTTGCAATGTGAAGATTCTGTACTATCTCTCCATATAAGCGTGTTGGAAAGGTGAAGAACAGTAAGCCATAATTAGAAGTGTGCAGTAACAAGTGGCTGACAGCAGTGCTCGCCCAGGAAAGCAAGGGTGTAAGTGAACCCCAAAAAATTGCACTCATAAATTCAGTGTCTGATAGTCACCAACCTTCCTCCTCAATGATGCCAAACTCTTTAGGGGCAGGTCTTGTTTAGTGCTTATACTCTGTGAGGTTGAATAAGCAAGTGTCGCTGTCTCTCTAAGGAGAGTGAAACACAGTCCAGAGTATTGGTGACTTGATCCAGGTTGTGTTAAGGGCACAAAAATAAGAGTTCTCAGTCAAACTGAAGGATATTATCTTAATCAAGTGGCCCAACAACAAATAGATTTCTGTATTCAGCATCAGGTGTTGGATTTCTTTTTGAAGAACACTGCTGACAAGATTGCAAATTATCCCTGGAGGCAGCCAAAGTAACCATGGGTAACTGGCTCATGGGAAGCTGATAACCAGTGAAGCACAGTAAAAATTGCCATAAACAGCCACCAAACCCAGACACTACTGCATATGCCAGCAAGATTTTGTTGACAGGACACTGATATAGCTGTCTCTTATGAGGCTATGCAAGTGCTGGCAAATACAGAAGTGGATGCTCACAGTCATCTATTGGATTGAACACAGGGCTCCCAATGGAGGAGCTAGAGAGAGTACCCAAGGAGCTGAAGGGGTCTGCAACCCTATAGAAGGAACAACAATATGAACTAACCAGTACCCCTAGAGCTCGTGTCTCTAGCTGCATATGTAGCAGAAGAGGGCCTAGTCAGCCATCATTGGGAGGAGAGGCCCTTGGTCTTATGAAGATTATATGCCCCAGTACAGGAAGCAGGAGTGGGTGGGTTGGGGAGCAGGGCACGGGGAGGTTATGGGGGACTTCTGGGATAGCATTTGAAATGTAAATGAAGAAAATATCTAATAAAAAAAATTATGCCGGGCGTGGTGGTGCACGCCTTTAATCCCAGCACTTGGGAGGCAGAAGCAGGCAGATTTTTGAGTTCGAGGCCAGCCTGGTCTACAGAGTGAGTTCCAGGACAGCCAGGCTACACAGAGAAACCCTGTCTTGAAAAACAAACAAACAAACAAACAAAAAAGAATTGCTGTCTTCACATGTCTGTACATCTGTCATATGGAAAGAACTGAACTTTCTACATGAAGACCAAGCATTTAGTGGAAATAACAAGAAGAAATAATTCATACAACTTTAAGGCAAGAATTTCTGCCATTTAGAACTAGGAGATATGAGCCAGTGAGATGAATCCACTATTAAGTGTAGGTTTTGACATAGGCAGTGACTTGACACTAATTACCAATTATAAATTTTTGTATGAAAATAAAAATCCTGTGAGGTTCTGAGATCTCTTCCCACTCAGGGTTTCTATTACTTAAATAATAACCTACAACCTTAGGAAAGTTACTTTCCAATGTACCAAGATAGATCTTTGTTATATGGGTAGAACACCAAAGACCTTGCTGAAACTAAGAATTAGTTTGCACTATATTCGTATTACTTATGAAAGATCCATGAATAATCATAAAGCCACTGTAATCAGAATTAAAATTTCCTGTATTTTGCTGGCCTCCATTTTCCTCAGTGAATAAAAACATTACTTGACATATTACCCTTAAAAGGTTGTGAGTTTAAGTTGAGATGACAAGCTAGTAGAGAAATCAGAACCAGAACCATTGTCCTATCACCGCTCCTGAGCACTTAGCAGTGCTCTTTGTAACAAAATCCCTAAGCACAGACAGTGTTTACTAAGTGACACACATTGTGTTGAGCACTTGATACGCATCCTCTCATTTGTCCTCACAAACCACTGGAGATGTGACTATTATGTGTTCATTTACTCAGTTATAAAACTACAATGCCGCAGTCACCAGCAGCTTGCCAAAGATGATAAGGGTGTTAAAGCTGAATTCCACTCGTGGGTGACAGGATTCCAAAGACCACACCATCAACAGTTGGGCTGTGTGTTCTACATCCATTTTACCTGAGGGGAAAGGATGTTTTCACTTGTTCGCACCACAGCTTCTGTAGAACACTTTGCCAAAATAACCAAATTACAGATTTTGGAAAGCCACAGGAGATGGTACAGACACCAGCTGTGGCGGCCTCTGCCTGCCTGGCCACAATCCCTCCTATCTAAGTGAGAAGTTTGGCAGTAGCACCTCTTCTCACCAATGGGTTGGAGGAAATGAGCTCAGCAAGTTTCAAACCTGAGAATCAGCAGTTTTGAACATTAGACTAACATGTGGCCAGGATTCAGCCCTATGTCCCTCAAGGAGGAGCCAGCAGAACCTACATCTGACCCTTAACTGGAGGAGAGAAAGACAAAACTGAAATAATGGGTACCACAGATAACTGTTTATTTTTTTCCCAGCACAAGCAAATAAACCACATTGGAGCCTCCAAACTTCATAGAGGGTAATATTCCTTTAATGGAATGCTTTTAGAGAAGAGTCATAAAAATAAATTGAAAAGTGCTTTCTGCTGGCTACAGCTGGCATAAACAGCATCTGAGCAAACAGGATAACACAAGGCTGAGCGCTGCATCGCCATTTTTATTACTCACCCTCGACAGGCCTTATAATAGTATAAATTCACTTAAAAAACGGACTCTTCCCCCATTGGCAACTACTTCTCCCAACACCGCACATCCAGCAGCCATTCCTGTTAATTCTGAGCAGCATAATTACAGGTCTTTTTATGATTTAGGTTTGAGACCAATTAGCTGATACTGCAAGCCCTTCAAATGCCAGCTTCCCTCTCAGTAGACACTACCTGCTCTGCTGGGATTTATCTCTGTGCTTGGAACAGGCAAAGGTTTTGTGAGGAACAGAGAAATCAGGTTTGTTTGTATGTGGGTTCCCTCCTCCAGTCTCTTCTCTCCAGTTCTCATCTGCTTCTGTGTAGGTGCACCTGGTCTCTAGAATTGTCAGGGTGTAAAGTACACACTGAATATTCATGCAGAGTCCCCACATAGAGACTGATAACAGGTAGTTGTTTCCTGGAGCTGGCAGTAGCTTCTTCCCTGTAGGTGAATCTGGGACTGCTATCTGCTACCAGTTTGGAACCTGCTCAAAAGTAAAAAGTACCCATGACAGGAAATACTTAACATTCCCACTTTCTCTACTCTGTAGACCCCAATATCTTATACCCCATACTCACCATCTAGCAAGATGGAATGGTCCTTGGAATCAGCAATGAGCTACACAGTCAGCTAACAAGAAGGAATCATAGCTTGTCCCCAGCCAAGTCACTAGGAGCTTCAGGGTGACCAAAAAAGATTCCACCTGTGATATACTTTCAACAGCTTTAAGGGCTGGAGCTTGAGTGACTAGACCATGGAGCATCTACATAACAACTGGAAGCCCTTTGCAGATAGATTCTAATCCTCATATAGCCCTTCAGGGTATTTATCATTGTGATTATTTCCCTAATGAAGCTCACATGATTAAATCACTTTTTAAAAGTCAAAAGGTCATCAAACTAGCAAATGACAATCTGGAGATATGATTGCCCCAGACACCAAGGCCACAGCTCCATACTCTGCCTCTCCTTGCAATCCAGCAGATGGGCTAAACTGGGTTTCAACTTGTACAGATGGTTGCAAAGGGAAACTTCAGAACATTTTGGGAAAGAAAAACTAGACTAATTTGTGCAGAGTAGAAGGATTAAAGTGACCATAAAATCCAAAAATATTGGTTCAGAAATGGATATACAAAGCTAACCCCAGATGTATTACTAAATCAACAGTTCAACAGTACATTGGGTTATTATGCTGCCATTTAAGTAACTGCAAGGACAAGGCAAAAATGAGGAAAACACTGAGCCACAATGTTAAGTAAAAATAAAATAATAATCATCTCAAGAAATACAAATGGCCCTCTAATTGCAACTCTGAGAAAATCAGTATCAACAGTGTTCTCACATAAAACTTCTAGTTAAAGCTGTTTAAAATGAAAAACAAGTCCATCCCCTGGGCAAAAGCCTGATGGTATTTACACAGTACCAAACAGATGGTTTTCTCTCCTCTTCCAACAGGTTTTCATGGAGGGAAACCTACTGCTTGCTCCACCACTCTCCTTAAGACCCCACTTCCCACCCCACCCCCATTCCTATAAGGCTATTCTCAGGTTCACCACTGTTCCTGCAATGCCACTCTCCTTAAGCCCCTTCTTACAGGGGCAACTTTAGCCCACAGATAGCTTCTGCTTTTCCAAGGGAGAGAGCTGTTGATGTAACTTATTTTATGCTTTGGAATCCTGAGACAAAGAAAATGTGATGTCATTCTTCCTGCTCTCCTACATTCTGTATGCCTACTTGTAATACTTTAGACTTGGCTGGGGAGGGGGTACTATAGAGAAGAGGTTTGATGACTAATATTGACTGTCACCTTCACAAGATCTAGACTCACCTACAAATAAAACTACTGAGCATGCCTCTGAGTGAAATATCTAGGTTATCTGAGATAGGCAGATGTGCAGTAACTTTGGACAGCACAATTCCATGGATGGATAGGATCCCAGGCTGAAGGAGGAAAGCAAACTGAGGATAATTCATCTCTCTCTGGTTCTTCACTGTAGATGCAGTGTGACCAGCTGTCTCATGATCCTGCTACTATGCCTTCCCTACCAAGATGAACTGGACCCTAAAACTGCCACCCAGAATAAGCCATCCCTTTCTGAAGTTCCTTTTGTTGGGTATTTTGTCAGAACAGAAAGAAAAGTAACTAACATGGAAGGAAACAACTGAAGAGAAAGCAAGGGTTACAATTACCAAACCTACTATTTTCCTGTCTTACAGTACTCTTTCATTGTATTCATAATGATTACTCTCTATCTTCCTATAACATGCATAGCTAATAATCTGTAGACATTCTCATAACTGAAATCGGCACCTCTCCTTACCTGTGTGACAGTGTCCTTACCTGTGTGACAGTGTCCTGGGGGCCTACTTTCAGATGAAGCTATTTCTGTGTACACCTCTCTCCCTATACTGGCCAGCATGACTCTGAGTAAGGTCTCATCAACCACATCCCAGCTTTTCCTGAAGCCCACATCAATGGTCCCTGTGCCAACAGGCCTTGGCTGGTCATCTCTACTCATCAGCTTTCAGTATATAAACCACCTTCATCAAACTTGATTATTGTTCTCCAAAGCAGAGTTTTGGGGTTTTTTTTGTTTGTTTGTTTGTTTTTGTTTTTTGAAATAGGATCCAAGATGGGATATAATTATACCATCATAGCTTAAAAGCAACTAAATAAAAAAGGCAAGCCTGGGGTCATAAAGGTGCTCAGTCGCTAAAATATCAACCATGAAAGCAGCAAGCATAAGGACTGGAGTTCTGATCTTTAAACCTCATTCAAAATGCTGGGTAAACATGGTAAACCACCTGCCATCCCAGGGCTTGAAAGACAGAGAAGAGATTCTCCAACACAACCTAGTTAACTAGATTAGCTTTATCAGCCAGCTCTGGGTTCAGTAGAGAAACACTGCCTCAATGAAAAGCTGGAAAACAATCAAGGAAGAGCCCTGACATTAACCTTGGGCTCCCACATGCATTCCCATGTAAACTATGTTTACATACACATGCATACCACAAACACAAGAAAGGAAAACAATAAAGAAGACATGTCATCTAAACAGAATCAGGGACATTAAAACAAAGTAGCCAGTCAATCTCCACAGCTGTGGCATCAAAGTAGAACAGTGGTCCTGGTGCAGGAACCTGAGCTGCAGGCATGCTTCATTTCAAAGAGTGATTGTAAGCCTACACATGGCTAGTCAAGGATGCCTGGGGCATTATCTTCCAAAGATCCCTTCCAAAGGTCTATGATTCCATTTGCCTTCATCCTACCAGGAAGAGGGTACCTTAAACCTAGTTTTGATCTTCACTGGGAAGATCCCTGTCTAATTTTATTATCCATTTCTCATTCCTGACTTTTCTGCCCTACTCCACCCTTGTCATTTTTCATGCATGGAGGCCACAGGTATCTGGGTGAGGCTCTTCTGGCTCTATCTAATCCATGTATGAGCAGATGTCCACAGGGGTCAGCCTCTGCAAGGCTGTGTCTTGTAGTGCCTGGAAATTTGTACTTCCATTGTCTGGGCTGTCATATCATTTTTAGAGGCTTCTCTCAGAGAACACATCAATGTGTTTTAATTGCTTGTTGAAATGTCTCTTGGTGAGGTAGTCCTAAGAGGCCAGTGTGTTTTCCCAACCAGAGACACTGATGGGCACATCCTACCTCACAGGCACCCAGTGTGTGCTTCTTGAATGAATGAGCCAATCAACAAATCACATATTCTATTTTAACTTATTCTCTTCAATCTGCTTTAGGATTTTGCAAACCGAGAAAGGCCATGCTCTAAAATAGTACATGAAGAGGCAGCCAAGGTACTCAGTCAGGAAAATTAACTATCACACCCATATGCTAGATAACTAGGTGGCCCTTTGCTCCCCAGCTACTTGTCTATTTAAGGGCTCTGTCTCCCTCCAAGCCAGGAGCACAGGAAAATAAATTTTCCATGACTTGCCTGAGAGAAGCTGTAGGATTCAAAACACACCTGGGAAATTCAGACAAGATCTCAATAATAAAAGCTGTAATCAAGGAAGAAACCCTTACTTAAGCAAATAATTCGCCTTGGGAGTAAAAAGCTGAACACAATGTTCTTCACATGCAGGTACTTTAGCTGGCATTTCATCTTCTATCTGAACAGACCTTGCTGAACAAATCTCAAAAATAAAATATTTACACTACACCCAATCCCACTAGGGATGGCCTTCCAAACAGAGGGACAGGCAGTGGGGTACACCTAAAACATATGAAATCAAATTTGTTGAGAGAGAGACAGAAAGGAGAAAGAAGAGAGGACAGAAGGAGAAAGGGAGGGAGAGGTTAAAATCAAAGTACTATTAAAAGGCTAATCAATATTACCAGAATCTTCCCCTAGTAAATGTAGCAATAACAGGGATGGGTTTCATCTTATCTCTGCAGCTATAGAGATAACTTGCCATGACAGGATTCTGTTATGCAATGTGTGGTCACCAACTTGGGAGAAAGAACAAGTTATAGGACATTACATATTTGTACTAGATAAACAATAGCCAGACAACAGTATACCACAAGTATTTATAGTTTCAGGTTTGGAATTTGATATATTTCAAATAAGCATGAAAAGACAATGGAACCGAGAGGCCCAGTAAATAAGCCATATGATATAGATAAAGACTCACTGTGTGGAAAGGGCAGAGCAGTGCAGACAGGAGGTGGGAGAGAAACAGGCAGGGGAATCAGCAGATCATCTAGATGGAAGAATGTGGACCCTTTCCCAAAAGTCAAAGGAATAATAATAAAGCAGAGTGAGGTAGTGTGGACTGTGATATGTAGACAATAATAATAATTAATAATAATAATAATAATATAATGTAAAATAAAATAATATAAAACACCAAGTAATAATAAAGCAAAGTGAAGGAGTGTGGGCTGTGATTTGTGAACAAGTTAGCTGCTTCTTTTCCAGAGGCAAGCAGAGGTCTACACTACTGACCTTACCAACTAGTACGTTCATGATGTCAGACAACACATAAAGGCAGTAGAGACCTGACTCTACAGAACCATCAGTTTCCTACAGCACCTCCCTTCCATGACTCCACTTCTATGACCTGTCCACTCTTCAGACTTCTCATTCTCAGTGCTATGGTGACATCCTTGGCCCCCTTCTCTAGGGGCACATATTCCCTGAGACACCCCACCAAGTCATGTGGATTTAGACCTCATAGAACCACAGAACCTGAATATGTATGTATATACTACTCTCTCTGCCACCTGAATGCTGCACATGCTCACCCAAGTGTACTTTTCTTATCTCCACTTAAAAGGCTAAAAGGGGTTAAAAATATAACTTGTCATGATCAGAGTTTTTGCTATTATTGACCCACCAAAACTTTTCCTGAATTAATCTGAGAAAATACCTTTTCCACCCATTTTTAAGCCAAATGTATGTTGGCAACATTTTTCTTCACCCTTTCCCACCCAATCCCTCTCTCCCTGATCTCTTTCTTTTTTGCAAGCCATATGTGATCTATTGACAGGTTATGGCATTTATTTCTCAGAGGCAAACAAATGTCTTCTCCATCTTCCCAGCAACCATTCCAACTTCAATTATTGGGGTTCACATGACTAAACTTTTAACTGCTCCTTCCTTCTGCTGTTGTTCTCTAAAGTTCACTCCCCTCATTGCAGCCAATATAATCTTTTTAAAAGGCTTTAAATAGTAGACACATAGTAAATGTTTCTTAAATAATGTATGAGAGGAAAAGTAGGTGGGCAAAACTTTCCTGGTGTGATCATTGTGAGTGAATCAGCATCATTCCCTGGAATAATTCCAGGGTGTGATTATTCCACCGGATACTCTGTATGCCCACTAGACTTGCCATAGTCCTCAGAACTAGAACTACCTTCTTTGAGGACCTGAGTTTAATCCCCTGCACCCACATGACAAACGTGAGTGCAGAGGTGAAGGAAACAGAGGTTGTATGGGCTAGTTCATGTTTAGGTAATATAGCACTGATTTGACCTCTGGCACGGACCAAAAAGGCTACAGCTGGACATCTAGTAAGGATGGGGATGATGAGGCAACACAAAATAGCTGACAACAGGTGTTGAGGAACCCCAAAATAAACAGTAATGGGGTCCGTTAAATAACTATTTCTAATATAAAGTCACTTCTATGTATTTCTGTATAAATATAGCCTTGAAATCAAAGGCAAGCACCTTTACCTTTTGGCTCTGCCAGCATGCCTGTGTATGTCTATAGATCTGTGTGCATACTTTTATGAAGCCTGTGTGCTGGTCTGCACCTGTTCTTATGCTCATCTGTGTGCAGCCTGTGTGGGCTACCATGTGCCTGCCAGAGTCTGCCTGCGTAACAAGCTGTGTGCTGGTGAATGGAGTATATCTTCTGTCTATTACTTCTCTAGTTTTCCATCTCCAGCCTCCTGACATCCACTTCAGTTCCTGGCACTGAAGCTTAGGTCTCAAAAAGGAACATGAACTTATAATTCCTATGGTAGGAGGTAGAAATAGGAAGAACACTGGGGATTACTAGCCAGCCTTCTAGCTGAATCCACAAACTCTAAATTCAGTGAGAGAGCCTATCTCAAAACCCAAAGTACATCTTCAACATTGACCTCTGGCCTCTACACACATATGTACAAGTGTGCACACACATACAAAGAACATTTTCTTTCCATGTCCTCTCCACTTCTCCATCCAGGGTGTGATTACCCACAGAAGATTATTTTTGAATCATCATGCAAATGCAAGCACCATGAACCTTGGGAAATGTGGGTAGCTGGCCATGCTGCACAACGTACAGCAAATGCAGCTCAGTCCAGCTGGAGACTTAGCTGACTCGTAGTTTAACAGAAAGCAGAGGCAGCTCTAGACTTGGGGGCCATTACTACCACCTCCCAACTGGAGCGTGAGGATCAGGGGTCACATTCAAAGCTGCATTAAAGCCATTAAGCAAAGGCTGGAGGGGTAGATGAGGTGGCTGTGTTTGCTGGCTTGCAATGAGTGCTAGCGTAGGGTTCTGAAGTGCCCCTAAGGACTCCAGATTCTGAATAATGTAATGGTGTGCTCTTCACTGTACCATCACTCCATTATGCTATTACTCAGCCCATAATGCCAGCACTTTAGGTATTAAGGTCTGTGCTTTACAGGGCAAGAAACTGAGGCTCAATTGGAAAAGTAACACAACAAACATTGCAGGGCCATGCTGTCTCCTGAAAAACTCAGAGTGTGTTTTTACATTTGCAGACAGAGACACCACCTCACATCTCTTTCCTAAAAGGGATCCCAGCAAGGTTGCCTATTAAGATGAAAAGCTGAGAGGAGTTCTGTTTCCCTGTCAAGAAAGCACCCTAGTTGGTGTGCCAGAGGGCTCTGAGTTTCTCTATCCTTACTTTCCAGTGCAGCACTTCCAGGAGGACCTACAGCTTGCCTTCTGCCCCAAGTTCTCACCTCTCCAGAAGTACCTGTATAGGTAGGTCTGTGGACTAGGTGTCCTTGCTTCAGGGACAACCTCACTTCCACACTCCCAACCCTCCAACCCTCTGGGGAGTAATTGCTGATTAAATGCAGCTCTTCCCACCCACAATCCAATCTGAGGCCTGAGGTGTTGTCAGGAGGCCTGCCGTCATCTGCAGAGCTCTCTGCCTTGTGTTACTGTGCAGACAGGGGAAAATGACAGTGTTCATCATTTTCTCTAAATGATTCTGTGCTGATTCAGCCAGTTTCAACACCAGAGCAAAGCAACAGAGAAAAAGAGGGGGGAAAATAACCAGAATAGAAGAGCCAACACTTATCAACTGTTTGGAGGTATTGTTACCGGTAGGCCCTTTCAGAAAAGTCCTTGTTATCTGCTCCAAGGACACACACAGCTCTGCTGAAGAGCAGCTTGCTAGGTTTGCCTGTTATGTGTGCTACTTATTCTCACCACGTGGACAGGGGACTTTCTTGAAAACAGCCCGTTTTTCCTATCACTGACAACCGCATGAAGAAACAGAATATGCCGATTCTAGCTCAAAATGTGGTTACCAGCTTGGGCAAGCCACTTTCTATCTCTGAATCTCAGTTTTTCCTGTCCATAACAAAGATAACCAACCCCTTTTCATGTAGGTATGAACATTTCACAAGCTACACAGCACCATACAAAGTACAGCACACAGTGGGATATGGGTGAGTTTCTCCCAAAAGCAATAATTATTTGACCTGTAGGAAATGAGAGCCCATGGGAAGAATGGCCAAACTCAAGACTTTTTAAAATTTTGTATTATATTTTATTTACTTAGTCTTGTGTTGGCTCCCACACATGCCATAGAGCACATGTAGAAATCAGAGGATAATTTTCAGGGTAGAGTCTTTTTACCATGTGTATCATAGGGACTGAACTCAGGATTTAAGGTTTGACAACTAGTACCCTTTCCTATTAAGCTGTGTTGCTGTCCCCACCCCAATATCTTTTGTGAATAAAGGACTCCTAGAAGAGAGTTCTACAATATGGCACTTCTAGGAGGAAGGCCTACCTTAGCAACCTTTTGTTAGCTGTCACTCATGCACATTCTCTATCCTCCTAAGAAAGCAATAAAATCCTGAGAGAAAAATTTGTTTGTTTTGAAACTGTCCTCATTGGCTGGCATATAGTTGGGGGGGTACTATAAAACTGATGAATGAATCATGGTGAGAAGAAAGATATTTTGTGGCAACTTAGAAGCTAGAAGAACCAGTGGTCAAATAAGCAAGTATACTGCACAAACTTGGTATCTCCTATACAGATCCCTGGAGGAGAAATTCAGTAGCTTCTTCATAATCAGGAATGGATACAAGAAATCCCTTCTTACAAAATACCTCTTTTGTCCTTCAGATACTCTTGCTTTTAGTATCTGACCTCATTCAAACTGGTACAACATTCAAGCCACCCCCTTCTAACGTGGGCCAATTCACAGAAGATGCACAATTAGCCTGCAGCATGAGGAGTGAGAACTTGTCTGATTGCCATCTCGGAATACTTCTGGAGTCATTTATTGAGTCCTATGCTTCCTATTTCCATGCCTTTGCTTAGTACCTAGTTCTTTCTTTCTGCCCAGTACTTATTGATAGGGACTTCCATAGTACCAGGTTAGCTAACTTCCAGGATCAGCTCTGATTTTCACATCTATGACTTGGTTCTCCTCAATCTATGCCAGTATGAACTCCTGGGCCTCCTGCAGGGTGCAACACTATTTCCTCTTCTCTGCCTGTTGAATTGGAACATTGTTTACACAAGTATTTGCATTCTCTGATGTAGACATGGGTCCAATTTGTTCCCCGAAGCCTCTCCCCTTCTGGGCACTTCTAAAACTACCTTTTCCCTGTGTGGCCTCAGAGTTCAGGTCTTCCCTTTGTTCTTTCTGGGCCAGTGCAGTCAATTCCAGCCCAGTTTCTCTGTAGGATGCATATTAATTGAGACCATCAGTATCCCACTCTACAAATCACAAGGTCCTCAATTCACCATACTCCACTGAATTCCCTTAGTAACAAGATAGTAGGGACAGTGGGGTAGCTTCAGGTTTTTATGTATACGCATTCAACAACAAGCATGGTGTCCCTCACCATCAGATAATTATTCTTCATCACAGTGGAGTATGTTACATTTAACAAAGCAGAAGTTGCCCTGGGGAAGGACTAGAATATATACAATCTGCTCTATAATTTTAAAAAATGAAATAAAGAATCCCACAACTTCTCCATTTCTGTGCTATTAAGACAAACGTCCTTTTCCTCAGTTACACACACACACAAACTGATGGTGAATGCTTCTTACCTCCAGAAATCATTTCTAAAAAGCAGACATTTAACATTTCCAATCTATCTCTGAAGCCAAGATTAAATTACATTCTGTTTTGAGAGAATCAAAAACATACTTGTTAATATAATAAACGCCTTCCGTTAGTTTGAGAATTTATCTTTGTTAGGTACATAATTCAAGAATTATCTATTATGGTTAAAAAGAGAAAAAAAGAAAAAGAAAACCTCTAGTCACCTGGGTTTGTGCTAATATCTGTAAGTGATAAATCTTCGATTTCCTTCATTCTTCATTACTGGCGATGCACAGAGTGATCACTCTAAAAGCAGAGTTTGTTTTCTCCTGTCTGACTGTTGTTCATCAGAATTTATGTATAAACAAAAGGGAATTTTCTTGATTTTCATACTTTAGCTATCAGTCCAGTGGTGACAACCCATTTAAAATTCAGCAAGTTGGATGCTTAAACCATGGAGTTTGATAATGTATCCATCATTTGTACAAATAGGCTCTTTCCTCCTTCAACTCTTGGTAAAGTCTTTTATAGATGGAAAGGACAGAGCAAAAATGCTTATTTACTACTTATCTGGGCAGGCCATTGGCATCCTATCTGACAGGGTGTAGAGGGAGTAGTGCATTGTCATCAGACATTCGGATGGTGTGGAATAAGGAGATAGCAGGCAGAGGGCATTCTGCTCACAGACCCTGCCTACTTTGGGTTTTGCTAATGGATCTTCCTGAGGGATGGGGATCAGATAGAAAGTGCAAAGGTTAGGCAAATAGCAGGTAACAGCTTTGTGCTCCTCAGGGAAGGAATACACATGGGAAAGAATCTTCACGAAAAAGATTCCCTGTCTTAAAATTCTTATATCCAGCAATCTCCCAGGACTAATAAGAGAACCATGATAGGTGAGGCAGTGTTTCATTCTCTGTGACTCATAACTTCCTTAGGACTATCTGTTGTGTTTATCAGCCATATTCTATCCAAGTCATACTGAATCTGGTTGCTTTTAGATCTGTTCCACTTTGAGTCAGCCATCTAGTTGATGGTCATGACCCTCGTAGGAGGCTTTCAAGTCACTTGTAGAAACTGCTGAAATGAAAATATTTCGTCATAAGGGCTAAGCACCCTGAACTTTGTGAGTTAATGATAAATCTCTTTGGAGTCAAGGTGGACTAAGGCTAGAGTGCAACAAGGCCTTGTCTCCAGGCCTGTGCAGCTCAGAATTACTATATAACAAACACTAAGGATAATGAACTTATAAGAAGAAAATCTCTATATCTACACTACTGGAGGTCTAGCCCTTGACCAGGAACCCATACTTTTCAGGTCTTAAGTGTGGTGTAATATGCCTCTGGAGGGAGCATGTAGCAGGACAAAACTGAGTCCCTCCCACCTAATTTTATAAGAACTTAAGATGAGAAAAAAGACAAGAGGTCTATAATACTTTGAGGATATATCACCAGTGCCCCAAAATATGCCTCTCAGCCCCACCTCTTAAAGATACTATTCTCTCCCACAGTACCATGCGCTAGACCAAACTTTTAGCATACATGGCTTCAGTGTGTCCTTAAAATCCCTACCATATCATCATTCTTACATGCCTGCTCCTTGGAGATAAATTGGAGTTGGAAGGACCAGCTTTTATTGGGACATAATATTCTACTCAATGTATAGGCATGCTTTGTAAATGAGTCTTTTAATGAGCCCCACCCTTCACTATTTAGCTGTAGTGGTGTTACATGAAAGAAGCGTAAGCTAATTTTCTGTCCCAGGGGAACTGACCACTGTAGAACTGGAAAAAACATAAGTTCTTGAGACTGGCTCCTCGGGGTTGTTTCTGAGAGTCTGTGTCATGTCTTCCTTTGGGATCACCCACAATTCCAGAATGCCTGAGTTTTCATTTCTTTCTCTATCATTTGTGGCTGAGGTCAGAGGCAGTCCTCTGAATGACTCACTCCTTTTCCTGAAATGAATGCCAAAAAGCAACTACCAGACATCTGGGTGGGCTCTTGGCAGCCGGATCCTCTGTTCACCAATTTGTGCTTTCTTCTCTTGAAATCTGATGGGTTAACGTTATAAAGTTAATTTCCATTCATTCTAGGATTACCCTTGGGGCATCTAGCAGAATATTGAAACACAAACTTCTTTTAAAAATATATAAAACTGGCTTATAATAAAATAATTTAAAATGATAGATTAGATCTTAAAATATATGAACAGATTATATTATCATGTGCCTAGGAAACTTTACCCCTCTGGAATGGTCTGACTCTGTATCTGGTTAAAGAAAATAAATGCTGTTATGAGCGATTGGCTTGTGATTTTTCACAATTCTGATTTGTAAGCACTTTCACATTGGTACATCCTTACAATTCACTAAGTGCTTTGTTCTTAAATAGCACTTAGCAGAAAGAGGTGCAAAAAAAAATTGCAATTAGGCCAGTAAATTTACCTCTAAAGCCCGAGCTTTCACAGGTCATTCTGCACTTCAGTTTTTGTGTTCCTATCACTGGCAACATGTTGTCCACAAGCTGCTCCTAACCATGTTAACAGAAGCCTGGGATAGTTGTCTGCTGCTAAAGTGTGGCTTAGAGCTCTGGCAGACCTCAGACTGTACTATCAGAGTTCATTCATGAACAACAAAAAAGATAGAACAGCCCATACAGAGCAAGAAGCCTAGATTCCCACCAGTCATGTGGTCTTAGCTTCTGGTGGCACCAACGAGCACAACCCTCAATAGAATAATGTAACCAGATTTTTCCCCCTCTGCTTTAGAAAGTAGGCTAATAACCTTGGCTATGACTTTCACCCATCCTTTGTCTAAACACTTCACAACCATCTACAAGAAACAACTATATAATTTATCTCCAAACCACAATGTTCTGACAGTAAAGGAGGAATGTAGGTGCAAACAGAATCCCTCCTGGGCATATAAGGTGTCAAGATACCCTGAGTCCAGAGCCTCCCTCCTCCAGAGCAGAAAGAAACTAGGCTATAAACTAATTTCAAAGCATGGACTGAGTATGTACCCTAAGTAAACATCTCCACATTGCTTCTCCCTAACAGCCAGCAGCGGTTAGAGCCTTCTCACTGCCACAGAGAGAGGGGATATTGGATATCCTGTGTATTTTGTCCTCCAAGCAGCTGGTATGGCACAGCATCAAAGTATGTGGGCTCCGAAGCCAGACTTCCTGGGTTTATAGCTTCACTCCCTGTTTACCAGGAGAGTGACCAACATTCTCATTCTGTCTGTCTATCTGCCAGTCCGTCTGTGTCTCTGTCCGCATCTATATGTCTGTGTCTTGTGTCTAAAGCCTCTACAGTGTATAGACGTTCTCTCCAAGTTCAGCTTTCAATTACTTGAACCCTTGGTCAGGAGCTCTTTCCACTAAGGAGTGAAGTCCTGGGAATTAGGTGACATGGCTGAGTGACCTAGAATAACTTAAACTCTCCTTGCTTCGGTTTCTTCATCTATGAAATGGGACTAGTAATATAGTGACCGTATTAGAGTTTTGCAAGTCTCAGTTATTCATGCAAACTCCTGCTTATGTTGCTTAACATACAAAAAGTAAATCCAGTAACTGGTCGCTGTCAGTATCATGCTTCAAACTGGCCCAAGGAAGTCAAAGAATTAGAGAAATCCTAATTCCATCACTTGGCCAAAGACAACCTAGGAATGTTGGGATTCTTTAATTGAACAAGAATGAGTTATATATGACAAAAATTATTTTCTTTTTCCACTTAGTAGGGAACTTTCTCAAGGATACAGCTCAGAAGCAACTTCCACCCACTCCACTTACATAGCAGGGAGCAGATTTTCTATGCCAACAGTGTTGGTAACACAGGTCTGAGTCTCTGCTTTACTTACTACCTCTTCCCACAAGTTCATGGTGCTTGCAGGCATGCTAATTACTTCACAGCCTAGCTGATCTGAGCCTACTGAAAGAGTCAATGAGAACTAGCCTGCAAGTCTACAGGGCACACACCTGAAGAAAGTTCTTGATGTGTAAAATGAAGAGGCTGGCCTTGCTTGATGACCTCTAATGGGCTCACTAGCACTAACCTTCCCCTGGATTACCACAGAGCCAGAGGGTGAGCCATGTGCATTTCTCATGCATAATGGGCTGGAGAGAAGCAATTGGTGGGAATTAAAGTCTCAAGTCTCCAGTACTGCCGTTTGTCCTTGATGCTTATCTGGAAGCCGAAGGTCTTGCTTCACTGGAGTTTTAAATATTGATCTCAGTCCTAAATCTCCTTCAGGTTTCCTGAAGAGTCACTTTTCTGTGAATAGAACAAGGTGGGAAGTGGACAAAGAATAGTGGACTATTTCAATACAAGCAAAGGACTTTCTGAGTCCAACTGGCTTGTTCAAAGTCCTTCAGCTGCTGTCTGCTGGGTTCTATTGCTGCTGGGTTGAAAACTGTAAAAGTACTTCACTTGCAAAGCTCTGCTGTGTGTGGAGTTTCCATCTACCAGCTTTCAGGAGGCATCAAGTTACCACAACACTTCAATAGCCTGGACCATGAGCTAAAATCACCAATGACCACAGATCCTGGAAACAGGAAATGAGTTTTGTCCTGTCCTAGGAAGTACAGATCTGGAGTAGATGGAGGCAGGAGGGTATATCTGGATTTACTACAAGACAATTTCTTGTATATCCTATTTTACATGAAACTTAACAAGAGAGGTTTTACCCAGACCCATGAGACCCAATGCAATTCCTCTTGCTGTTGGGTTTTCACTGGTTGTCATGCATGTTGTATCTCCTTTCTCCAGTTTTATAATGGCATATTCAACAGAAGCCTTCCAAAAGCTCCTTTAGCCAGGTGCTAAGGGGGTTAACTTATTCTATCCAACTCAGCTGTCATATCCCTGACTTTGCTCCGAAAACATGCCACCCAAGCTTTGTGTGTAATTTAGGAAAGTTGACCCCACCCCCCATACATGTGACCAGATCCTTAAAAAGCAGTGTCACAGATCACTAACCACAGAGGTCACAGTGAACCACGTATCCTGAACTCAAATCTGTCACACCAACTGTGATGCCTGGATATATTTTCGACTTGTTAGATCTTCCTTCCAGTATGTTCTACCTTGGGACATTGTGGAAAGAATATTGTGAATTAGCACACATGAATAGCACATTCATGTATGTGTGCACACACACGCACACAAGCACTTAAGTTTTCCTCTTCTTTAACAAGTATAGTCTTGTGTCAGAGCTGCAGGAAAGACAACCATTCAAAAGATTCCTTCAGCATCTGAGATATTTATCCCTTTAGTCACTCAAGTTCAATTCTAGTCTTTGGTGCCACAAAGGGAACTGGCTAATAGATGGGTGAAAATCTCATGGTCTTAATGAAGAAGAAAATAGAATGACAGCGAGTGCAGAGAGCAGTGGTAAGGACACAGAAGAAGGGCGAGTGGCCTAACAGAGCTGCTCAGGGATACAGGAAACTCTCCTTGTTACAGGGTGGCTTTTTCTGTGACTGAAGGCTCTCCATTAGTCACCAGAAACTCTTTGACCACTGTGGTCCCAGTTCATACTCCCCTGCCAGCATACTGCATATTTCTATGACCCCTGGGGCTCCTAAGAGGTCAGAAATAAATGGGGTATAATGGCATATTTTTCTGTGATTCTGTGGCCACCTACCCCAGTAGGAAGTCCTGCTGGTGATATATAGATATTCTGAAGTCTCAGAAACAGTTCTAAGGTGGACCCATGAGCTAATCCTTACCACAGTAAGATACCATCTGCTATCTAGTTGGGGAGTTCCCTCTTGATTATTGCTCTTGGCAGTTCCAAAGTGTTAGGGGTTACACTAAAGGTACAGTTTACCACTTAGGAAGAGATGCATTCCCTGAAAAGTTTTTAAGGCCCTGGTGCCGATCTGCTCTATTTTTCCTGGTCCTCTGCTTTTGTGTCTCCTCTCTATGAAGAGAGTGACACCTGGATATACAAAGTGACTTGAACATTCCAACATGGAATGTTGTAGTCAACTTTCTGTGAAATAATACAAGACCAACTTAAAAAGAGAAAATGTTAATTTTGACACATGGCTTCAGTCTGTGGTCACTTAGCCTATAATTTCTAGTCTGTGATTAGATAAAAAAAAAAAAACAAAAAAAACAAAAAAAACGTAGTTCAGCAAAACCTCCCACCCATGGCATCCAGGAGAGGCAGAGATGAAGAATGCCAGGATCTTTCAAAACACTTTCTGGAATATGTTCCTGCTGATCCCCAGCTGTGCTATACCTGCTAAAGATACAACTACCCTCCCCCCAAAAAACACCATCAGCTAATGAGCTTGAAGCAAGCTCCTTGCACATGGGAGACACTGCAGAACTAGACCATTAATACACTCACAGTCATAACATATTCATCGGGAAACTAGGAACATGTGAAGAAAGACATCACGTCAAGTCCCTGTCTCAACTCCCTCAACTCTTGGTTTTCTTGTATACTTCCTTCTGCATGTGATAATATATACAGCAATTTTTCTGAACAAATAAATTTACATTGTATTTATTGTCTACCGCCTGTATTTTACCCCATGATAGATAATTGATGTCTTAGTTTCCAAGCATTGCCATAGCAAAGTACTAAAAACTGTATAGTATGAGCAACTGAAATTTATTCACACACAGTTTTAGAGACTCAGAGCCGGAAATCAAGTAGCCAGAAATCAAGGCTCTGAGGAAGTTGCTTCTTGACTCTTCGAGCTTCTAGAGTTTGTCAATAACTTTTGGCATTCCCTTTTCACAGACAGTCACAGGCTAGCTTTCCTCTGTCTATCCTTCAATCATCTGTCTCAGTGTCTGAATTTTCATCCTTTTATAAAAGCTGCCAATCAGAGACACTCGGTTAGAGTCTACCTTCACTGGCTTCCCTTGTCTTGACAGTCCTGGCTTACAGAAATTGTCTGTGGAAATCCCTATCTCCAGTAAAGCCTGCACTAGCTCCTTTCTTTGCCACAACCAAACTAACTTAGTGGTCATGGTTTCAGATGGATTGTTACATGCTTTTTTGGGTTCCATGTACATGGGCAGAATATCATGGCAGTGGGAATGTGTGGCAGAGAAGTTTCATCACCTTAGTGTAAACAAGAATTAGAAGTGGAGGGATTAGAAGAAACCAAGGAAGATACTGCCAAGACCCAAGTCCAGAGACATCCCACCTCCTGAAGTTTTCAGACCCATTTGAAATAGCATCACTAAATGAAGATCAACTGTATCACAAATGAGCTGATCATGTGAGACATTTCATACTCAAACCACAACAGGACATACTCTGAGGAGTACGCAGGGTGCTACTTTCAGTAGCAATATCAATCAATCAACAACAATAGCAAAATATTATAATAATAATAATGAATAATAATAAAAAATGTACTATGCTGAATACTCTTGTTTATCAGCAGCTAAATAATACCCCCAAAGCCTTATTCTCTAACTTGACCACCCATCAAGTGATATGTATTTAGTATTGTCCAGTTTTACCTACCCAAGTACTATTATAAAATTTCTTAGAGAGTGGGGAAATGAGTCAGTCAGTAAGTAAAGTAGTTAATTCTCAGGCATGAGAATCTGGGTGTGGATCCTATTCACATTATAAAAATTGGTGTGTGGTGGTACTGGCCTGGAATCCTAGCATCCAAAAGGTGGAAATAGGAGGATCTCATAGGTTTGCTGGCTAGCTAGTCTAGACAATCTATGAATTCTAGGTTCAGTGAGAGACCCCATCATTAATTTAAAATGGAGAATTATAGAGGAATTTACCCTATGCGATCCTGCCTACATATACACACAAGTAAATATGCATACATATAGAACACATCCTATTGCACACATGGCTACTTATATATTTTCTGCAGTATTTTTAAGTATGGTGCTAATCAGAATTATAGCGCCTCCTCAAAATTTGTATGTTGGAACCTAATATACAACTTAATCTTCAGAAAATACTCCTTTAGGAGAGTGGTAATCCAAGAAGGCAAAGCCCTGATTTCAGTTTTCTTATAAAGCAGTCCAAGAGAACACCCTGGTCCCTTCTGCCTCCTTTATCAAATGAGGACACACTCTATCCCTCTCATCATGTGAAGGAACTACAAAGGGCTCCTGAGTCCTCTCTGAGACAGAATACTAACCCTCCCCAGACACCATATCTGCTATTATTTCATCTTGAACTTTGCCCACAGACTTTGAACAATGGGTTTTTGTTGTTTATAAATTGCCTGATCTAAGGAATTCTGTTGTAGCAGCCCAAAAAGACTAAAAATGACTGACTCTAAGATGTAGGGAAAATGGTCAAAGGATATGTAGATCTTAATGTGATAAATGTTATAAAGTCCCATAAAATTATATTCATTTTACACCCACCAATTGTATGCAAAAGTAGTGCCTTTTCTGCCTGTCTCCATTAAAACTGGGTGCCTGTTAGTACTTTATATTTTTATCAATTTCATGAGAAAAGAAGAAAATTTTACTGTTTCAGAGATATTTCTCTATTTTCTTCTGAAGTTGAACATAATCTGTTTATATAATCTATTTAATTTTTCTACTTTGGTCACTTAATTACCCAACAATAGTTAAAGACCAACCATAAAGTCCCAGTCAGAACACGGTTGCTTAAATGGGATTTTTGTTTTTACTGAGTTTGATGTGTCTAAGTTTGCTTTTCTTCTCCAGTTGTAAACAACATAACCAAAAGGACTCATTTGCCTTACATGTCTGGGGGCTAAATTCAAGATGAAATAATAGCAGATATGGTGTCTGGGAAGGGTTAGTATTCTGCCTCAGAGAGGATGCCCTGTGCTGTTCCCTCACATGATGAGAGGGATAGAATGTGTCCTCATACATGTCCTGATCACACACAGTCCATCATTGAGAGAAGTCAGGGCAAGAATCATGAAGGAAAACTGCTTTCTGACTCACTTAGAGGTCCAAGCTTAGCAAACTTTCCTATACTGCCCAGTACCTTCTGCTTAGGGATGGTTTGCCCAAAGTGAACTGGGCCTACTTAAATAAACTATCAATCAAGAAAATACCCTATAGTCATGCCAGGAGGCCAATATAATCAAGTCAAACCTCTTAATTGAGACCCCTTCAAATAATTCTGGGCTATGTCATATTAACAGCTGAGGCTAACTAAGAAAGCATCTTCCTATAGGGAATCTTCAATTCTAGAAATTACTCCACTGTGATATTCTTAAATTCTTTCCTTAAGATAAAGTTTTTTTTTTTTAATAAAAATTTTGTGGTGATTTTATGCTCTATGCAAACTATTAAACTTTAATCATTTCTATCATTTTTTATTTGTTTGAAATCTCCACTTATATCTTTTCATAGGCAAAGACTATAAAAAATTTTCTGATATTTTATTCTGGTGCTTTTACAGACTTGCATTTTTAAAATGTGATTAAATCTTTAATTCATGTAGAATTTCTATTTGCTTTATGTAAGTTTCTTCTTTCCAAAAAGAAGTGCTAATATTTCAATGCTATACATTAATTACTTTTCTTTCTCCTTCTAATCATCAATAGAGACAATCCCTAAAATTTTATCCTAAGTTTTATTTTAGTCTATATTCTCTAACAGCAAAGTCCAAGTCAGAAAATATGTAAATATAAACCAGAATCTCTCTCCAAGAAGCAGAAATTTGGAACTGAAGCATGAGACTTGGTGGGAGGAAAAGTCTAGATATGAGTGTGCTTTTAGCCATTTATACAGTGAACAGCTATTGGATTGTGCTCCAAATCTTCTGAGAACTTTTCTAAACACTTTAGAAATGTCACAAATGCACTAAGAAGAATTTACCCCTGACTCCCACTCTGTATTAGTCAAGGAATAGCTCACAAACATCAACACTGCTGAGGCTCCAGGCTAGGTATGTTAGAGTATGGGACATGACCATTCATCCGTGCACAATGTATTATCCCTCTTGGAGAAAATGAGAGGTAACTGATGACCAACAAAGGTACCTGCAAATCTCATGTCAATTTCTGAGAGCATAATTGTGGTTTTCGTGGAAACTTCCTGGATTATAGAAATATGCAACACCACTATGCCCAGTTTTCTTGTCAGTACTGGGAATCTAAACTCAAGTTCTCATACTTATACAGCAAGCATTTTACCAGTTGTGCTCTCTTTAGACCCACTCTTGCATCTACTTTAACATAAAAATTAAAGGGAGATGAGGACCATATTCCAATGTAAACCAGTAGTTTGTAACTTAATCAATGAAAAACAGATTGTCACATCCCCAATAAATGCTATAACTCCCCTTGTATGTTTGTTACTGGTAGTTTAATGTTTCCACACACATATCTATGCATTTCCAAGGACAGAGATATTAATGGAAAAGAACTTAGCCCTCTTAAAGTCATTAATCCCTTTGACTAAGTTATTCAGACATGGTTCAAATATTTACACATCAGAGTCTCTATTTCCCTTCTTTCTGGCCTTCACCAGAGGTTATCATTTGATGTAATTTTAACCAAGTGTATCAGGTTTTGTAAATGCCACACTTACTTTGTGACTACAATTTTATTTGTCCCATTTGTGGCTGCCATGAGTTCTTATCTTGGCCACTTGAGAGTTTCTGGTCTTGCTTGGTGACAGTGATGATGATTCAGAAGAAGACAAAACTCAGGATAGTGTTCACAGGAGAGGCTTACTAGCCGTGGCCCATGAGGAGATGGCTTCCAGGAATTCTAACATTCAACAACATTCAGGGGTGGGGATGGCAGATTTAATTCCCTTCCTCTCTAGCTAGCCCCTTCCTGGACTTGTACCTCTTGCAGAAGCTCATTTGAATCTTCTTCAAGTCTCTTACATGTGGTCCACAAAGAAAACCCTGGAGCAAATTTCACACACCAGCAGGAGAATCTCTGGCTAAGCTTGCTATTAGAGAGCATCACATTTACTCCTAAATCAATGCAAACAATGGGGTGCTTTATATCTTCCCACATGAGCTTTAATAACCCAGCACAGCCATAATGAATTCTGGGGCTGAATTAATGTAAAAGAGTAATGGTGATTAGGTAATTATCAAGTAAGGAGTGTTTAACCTTCCCAGTGACAAGACTCGAAGACCACCTGACATCATGTGTGCATTCTGGAAATAATTAATAATTAAAATTATACAATCTGTACTGTTAATCAGAAGTAAGAATCCCAAAGCAGTGCCAGTCAAGCTGAGTTCTTCCCTCACTAACGTCTGCCAATGTGCTGCCGGGCTCTTTGTGCTTTGAAGGTGTCAACGTCTTTGATTTTTATTTCAGGTTAGCTAGACTTAAGCTGTTACAAGTCTCTCAGAATATTTCAACAAGCAGAGACACATCACCCTCTAAAATTATCCAATGGAGTGAAATGCCAGGAAATGACCTTTGGCCCCTTTCTTTTTTAATTGCAACTCAAGCCATTTTAAAGCCATAGCTGCGACAGCCCCATACTCCATTCATCTTCATCTACCTTCCCCTCCCTATGCCTTTTGGTCTGTTTATATTCTGGGAAGGTTATGTGTATGCATGTGCAGTGTGTGTGTGTGTGTGTGTGTGTGTGTGTGTGTGTGTGTGCTATGTTTGTGTGTACATGTACATAAGAATACTAAATTGTGTCCTGATAAAATGCTCATTTCTCTTTTCTCTGTACTCTTTTCCATCAGTGGTTCCTACTACCCCAAGATGCTTAAGTCCCAGAGAAGAAAAGTTTGCAAGGACATCACTGATAAGTTCTTCCAAGATCTCTGTTCCAACAGTAGGAAACTGAGACTCAGAGTGGGAAGGCCTGGATGAAGCCTTACTAAAGACAATAGAGGTAGAAGGACCTTAGATCTCTTTTCCCAGTCCTGACCTTTGATGTTGAATGTCATCCACGGGCTCTTACCAGAGTAAGTCCACCCCAGCTTCCTGTTTAGGTTGTCTCTCTTTTTAAAGGTTATGAACTGAATTTTAAAAAAAAAGCAATGTCCATTTAACCCTTTCTGAGATGAGAGGATATTCTGCATTTCTCCATTTGCCGCTGCTATTCCTGATCCAGCACACACCTCTAGATCTGCATTTGTGACTCTCTGTTAAGTGTCCTTATCTCCAGTCTAGCTTTTCTTCCCTGTCCTGGAATGTCTCCCCCGTTACCATCATCCAATAAGGTATTAATACAGTAGCTGCTTCCAAGTGAACCTTTAATGAGGGCTGTGGCCATCCATTTAGTGGAATTTGATAGTGACACCACTTTGACATTGGTAAGGTTAATGATCCAATGCTTTATTTCATTGAACAAGTTGAACAACACTTAGCACATTGATCCACAGTGTCCTACAATCCATCTCTGCTATTGCTTTAATGGTGCCATGGCATTGGTGCCCTTTAAGTAATTGGCAGAGTAGAAATATGGACTTGGCCTTGTCATGTCAGATTAGCACTACATTGAATTGAAAAAGATTTTTGTCATTTCTGTGTTCTTTCTTTTCTCTCATTTGATATCTTTCTGATTTAATAAAGCGACTGGGGTTCACAGAGGCCAGGAAGAAAACTCTCAATACATTGCTAAGTAAAAAACTGGGCCTGAGATAGTACACCCACATTTTTTTTTCCTAGAGCAACTGGCCTGCAGGGTCTTAGGCATGCTTTCCAGTCTCTCATGTCTCAGTGTCTTCATATGACAAAAAAGAGAATTTATGAAACTTGCCTGTCCCCACTTGTCTCACAATGGTGAATCTTGGCCATAAAAAGTGGTTCTCTGCTTGATAAGAAAGGGAAATGAATATGTTAGGATCTCACCAAACTCCTTCTCAGAAGACTTCACAGAAGCCCTGAACACTACCATTGAAACCATCTCTGGAGTGTCAGATGGGGCAGCTAGACAAAGAATCTGAAGTCTAGGCAAGCTCCTGGCCTTTCCAGGAGGGAACAATGAGGTACTGATTAGCCATGTGTAAACCCCTGGTAAAGAAGGAAGGTGAGCAAGATCAGCCATTAATACCTGAAAATAAGCCCATATTGAGACCCGATTGTCAAGTAATACTGAGTTCAGGGCAAGACTCTAGACCTACAGAGGTCTTGGATAGGTGAAAATTTTGAAAGAGGACTCTGAGAAACAGGAAAGTGAACTGTTGTATTGGGCTTATACACTGCCTGGAGGCTGCCTAGCACAACTGTAGCTTGTTATGGTTCAGCTAGAGCAATTCCTACACTGAGCCCAAGTAAGTCTTAAACTCACAAACTCACTGGATGTATAATTAAGTTTCTTCACAGTCCCTGTCTTGGTCAGAACTACCTGAGAATTTGAGGGGTGAGATAGGAAGAGAGAGCTGTAAGCCAGAATGAAGTGCTCCATAACACACCATGGGAGGGTGGAAGTGCGGAACCTGGATTTTGCACAACTTGCTGGCTGATGTATAATCATGCAGGTTAGCAAACAGCTCAGGAGTTTTCCCTGCAGACAATAGAGTGAAGCCATGTCCGGGTCCACTATTGTATAGGTTTAAATAGCATACACGGGTGGAGTGGAACCTGGATGCTGAACATTAAGTTTCTGGTTAAAAGAAATGAAATGAGGCAGAAGAGAGAGACATACAGAGGATATCTAACATCATTCATTGACCAAACAAATATTGACTATATGGTACCATGCCCCCAAGCTGCCCCAGACCTACCAAAAGAGACAGACTATGCATTTTAATGTCAATTCTCAAATAGCCCCCCCCCCCGCCACAAAAAGGAAAAAAAAAAAGTTACCCACCTCCTGAATGCAAATGGTGGAGTTCCTTTTTTCTGTCATCCCACTTGGACCCCTGCAGCATGTTCTAATCTATGTGCAGCTGGATGGGTGAGTTTGACACTGGAGGAAATGATGAGAGATCTGCACTTGGCTGCAGAACTAAACCATATTCTACAATAAATTTTGCCAATGAAGTTTATATTTGTATTTCCATCTGTTTGACAACTGTGTCTTATTTCTCAATTGATTCTGCATTCAGTGGGGGAAGAAAAGGTTGTTATTTATTATTTGCCACAAAACCAAACATGATACAGGTTGTTGTTCAGCAGAAATACATGCAAAGCATAAAATCAGTTTATAGTGTGGAGAGGTGTGTTCTATTTTAGGGCTGTGTGTGTGTGTGTGTGTGTGTGTGTGTGTGTACACTCCAGTCCAGAAATAATTTACAGAAGTAGAGGAGAGACTGCTAAAGTAAAGATGATTCAGGAAAGAAGAAAAACAAAGGGTAAGGGAGAGTATATATGAAGACATTTCAGAAAGGGTAAACATTGGATCACTTGTCAGTAGGAAGAGATAATTTTTGCCAAGATTATGCCAAAGAACTCATTTCTCCCAATATAGTATTTCCCAGATGTCTCCCTGGCTCAACTGACATAGCCTTGGGCAGCAAGCTGATCTTGTGCAAATAGGCCTGACACACTAGTATTCTTTCAACACTCATTCACCTACATGGCTTGGGTCTCAACATATTCATAAGACTCAAGGTGGAGTTTCCCCAAATGTGAACAAAATTGGACTTATTTTTTCTAGGTTCCTTTCAGCTCTAAAATGTTTCTTTCTAAAAGTCGTCTGGATCTTTCTGGCTTTCAGCAGGACACCCTACTCTCAGCATCACTATTTTAGATTGCCTGTTGCCAACACTGGGTACACGTCCTCATACAGTGTCATCCTCACTGACAACATCACTTCTAATAACGGACAAAGAGGGTAAGCTCATTTTGTAAAAAGGAAAAGGAACTGGCTTAGCCATTCTTTAAATTAATACATTTGTTGAAAGAAATTTTTCTCTTTCTCTTAAGAACACTACTGCTCAGTAGTCAACACACCATAAAAAGACCAGTGGCAAGATGGTTATCCACACCAAATGTGGTCAAATATGAGCCTGTTGAGTCCCCAGAGTGGGACTCTCAACCCAACTATACTAACTTTTAGACTAGATGATTCTTCATTGAGGGAGCTGTGCCTTGTAGGATGCTTAGAGGCACCTCTGGTCCTTACTCATTAGACTCAGACTCTGTGTTTCCATGTGTTGTCTGATTTCTGTTTCAAATTCCTTTTATGTAATGTGAGCAAATTGGTTGTTAACATATGTGCCCAACCTCAGAAAAGGGGAATAAAACAAATAGTTCTCTCAGATACCATTCATTCCTTGGTTCTAGATTTAGCTAGTAAAATCTTTCTGCATGCCTGCTATGTATTCTCATCTAACCACCTCTTGCTTTAGCTATCAGAAGCCTGAAACTGTGGGCTTTTTGCTGCATTCCCTCGGCTGTTTCTAAGAGCTCTTCCCCAGCTGCCTGGAGTTCAATAATCTGGCATTGGTTCTTTTCCTCCTGCCCTTACATCTGCTGTTTTTGTGGCAAACTATGCAGTGATAAAAACTCTCATCCTGAAGATCAGGTTTGAAACTCTAGTTTCAATTCTGCCACTTCTCTGCTGTGTGATATTAGACATATGTATGTCACTCTGTTTGCCTATAAAATGCTGGTAGCCCTTATAGGCCTGTGACTTGGTTGTGATGAGGGAAATATAAGAGAATGGTAGAGGACTTGATCTGAAGTATAGAACGTATTGTTTAAAAGAGAGAACTAGGTGTCATAGTGGTTAATTCATATTAAACAAGAGATTCATAACAGAAAATAGATTTAGCACAAAATGCCTACCCAGTATCAAGCTGTCTGGTGAAGGAATAATGTATCCTAAAGCAAGCTCCAGACAAGGATGAAAAAGAGATCCTTGTGTTCTTGTGGGGCAGTAATTAAAGCCTTCCTGGAGCATGAGCCTATAGAACGTCCTGGGCAGGGCAGCTAAGCAAGGCCTGGAACAGGTTCTGAAGTACAACTGCAACAAGTCGGGGCTGGTGAGATGGCTCAGCGGTTAAGAGCTCCGACTGCTCTTCCCTAAGGTCCTGAGTTCAAATCCCAGCAACCACATGGTGGCTCACAACCATCTGTAACGAAATCTGATGCTGTCTTCTGGAGTGTCTGAAGACAGCTAGCTACAGTGTACTTACATATGATAAATGAATAAATAAATAAATAAACCAATTGCAACAAGTCCAGCTCTTTTCATGCATCAGATGCATGCATCCAGCTACTGTACAACAGGATTCAGAGAACAACCACCTAAACAATACATCTAGAAAAGATGGGAAAGCCCAAATTCTCCCTGTTCCCAACATGCAATTAAACTAGTCCTATCTATACAACCCCTACATCCCAGTAGATGCAGGAAGAAAAAAATATTCCGCATCTTTAAGAAATGTATTAGACCATGATATACAGAGTCATTTGAGAATCATGCACTAAGGTTCTATATTTTCAGGTATAATGAAAGCGGTAGTTTAGAGTGCCAATGATAAGCAGTGCATGCCAGACACCCCCTCTGCACATTAAACTTCATTCATTAACTATCAGAACTCAAAGGAAAACATCAACAATATTGATGGCTAGAGATGTTTCCTTCCACCCAACTGTTTCTATATCCTACATGTTAGGATGTTCAAAGAAAGGAAGAAGATACCCAAAATGGACAAAGAGCCCAGGGAATATCCAGTGAAAGGTCGCTAACAGTAGGAATAATGTCATCATATTAAAG
Organism: Mus minutoides; assembly: GCA_902729485.2. NCBI lineage: Eukaryota > Metazoa > Chordata > Mammalia > Rodentia > Muridae > Mus > Mus minutoides. The sequence goes on along the minus strand of LR750499.1, from coordinate 28,634 downwards.
CACAAGTAAAAGCAGGTGAGATAGACAAGGCCAGAAATGCTCCCTGCCTATTGTTGGACTATAAGCAACCATGAGGAAAAGGGAACTGTTAAATGTAGGATAAAATGCTCTGCAGGAGGTTGAAGAAGATGCCAGTTTACAAGACACCTCAGGGACATCTTCTTTTCCACTCGGGCTGTAAATTTAGAGGACTGATCTCCCCATAATTTTGGAGTTGGAAGGGAATGTTTGCACAACTGTCCTGTGCTCTCATGCAAAGTCTTGAGAATGAGTCATGTATCTAAGACTGTAAAGAAATACTTTCTTTGGCAAAGAAGAAAACACTGCAACAAAAAGAGCATCATAGTATTCCAGTGACTTTATATTCCCCAGTCTGACAAAAAAGATATCTAAAGACCTTCATTTTCATTTTAAAAAATTGGCCAATACAAGTCATTTTGATACCTGGAAGTGTGGATTTTTTTATATAGTTTGAGGTCAAGCCCTCCTTTTCTGGCCAGTACACATTTAATTTCTACTGAGGTGAAACAGGAAAACAAGGCAGTCTTAACTGGGTCTTGGCTGCAGCCTGTGGGAATCCTGCAAGTTCTCTATGGTTTTAATTTAAAAGAAGGTTTCTTGTCACTGAGGGTATGGTTTTTAATCCAACACAGCCTGACTTGCATTTGGTTTGTATGTTTAAGGAAATACCTTCGGCAGCTAAAATCTTTAGCCAATATTTTACCTCCCATATTAAAATCCACCTGGAAAGTTATCTTGCCTTGAATCAGGGTCCCTCAGTTACAGATGCAGTCTGTCTATGCTTCATTCCACTTGGTTCTCCCAACAATCCTGTTATTCCCCCCCCCACCCCCATAGGTTCCCACACACACAACTCTTCCCCCAATTTCCACCTTCTCCTCTGAGCAGGTGGAGGTCCCTCTTGTGTATCCCCCAATCCTGACACTTCAAGTCTGATAGGCTTGGTGCAACTTCTACTGAAGCTAGACAAGGTAGCCCAGATAGAAGAACATATCCCACAATACCTCGAGAGAAAGCCCCCACTCCAATTGTTCAGGACCCATATGAAGACCAAGCTTCACATCTGCTATATATGTGTGGAAAGGCCTAGGTCCAACCTGTGTATGTTCTTTGGTTGGTGGTTGTTTCCAAGAGCCCCAAGGGTCCAGGTTAGTTGACTATGTTAATCTTCCTTCTGGGCCTGCAACCCTTCCTCCTATACTTCCATAAGAGTCCCCAAGCTCCATCCACTGTTTGGCTGTGAGTGTCTGCATCTGTCATTTGTTGGGTGGAGCCTCTCTGAGGACAGCCATGCTAGACTCCTGTCTGCCATTGTTCCTCTTTTTAAATGAGTCTTTGAGTCTGCAAATGTTTTCAGAAACAGAAACAGCAGACAGTCCCAGTCTTCATAGAGCTCTGTTCTCAAACTCTAAGAGCTGGATCTTCACAGTTATCTAAATTGCATTCCCTTCTTGGTGCAGGTTTGACAATTTTTCAGGCCTATTCTTCCTGGTGTGGTACTCATGGGCATCCTCTGGTAGCAGCATTTAGACTGTAAGGCATCTTTGGGACCATAATCATTTGCTTCATAGGGCTCCTTTTGTGTACACACACCATCCCATTAATGTGGTTCCCTGGCTTCTGATAGGCTTCTTGGAACACAGGACAGGCACAGCAGTAACACAAAACCCCTGATATGAGAGTTTGTGTCTGCCTTTTTTTGCATTCCCCTTCTTAAAGTTTATGCATTTGTAGCTCTAAGTGACTATTTTGTGCCACAAAGAAGTGAATCAGACCTGAAAGCTCAGATGCAGACCTTTGGAAAGAGCAGCAGCTTAGGTTAGCTGACGATGCCAACACTGTTGGATGCCTGGTAGCTTGGAATCCTTCTGGTCCTCTAGGTCCCACAACAAGCAGACTGCCAGTCCTTTGCCTTCTGTCACTAAATGGATCTGAGGGCACCAAAGGAAAAGCACCTGGGGATCAAGATGGGGCCACACAACTCAAAGAGGAGGAACCAGGATGAAGTTGTCTCTGTAAATCCTCATGTTGGTCTCTGATATGTCCCTCATTGAGCCCAATTCTACCTCTGGATATAGCCACTGACATCTTGTGTATTAGGTGGCCCTTATAGGCTCGGGCTGTTACCCATACCTCTTAGCTTCTTTTTCACTTTGCAGACTTAATGTGTGCCGTGCCTCAATATACTCCATATGGCAAAATATTGGTAGAGTTGTTTTGAGTTCCATGCATGCTGTAATCTGTGTTGATGGCCATAAGAAAATTCACAACAGTGCCAGGCATGGTGGCACATGCCTTTAATCCCAGCACTTGGGAGGCAGAGGCAGGGGGATATCTGAGTTCAAGGCCAGCCTGGTCTACAGAGTGAGTTCCAGGACATCCAAGGCTGCACAGAGAAACCCTGTCTAAAAAAAAAAAAAAAAGAAGAAGAAAGAAAAAGAAAAGAAAAGAAAAGAAAAGAAAAGAAAAGAAAAGAAAAGAAAAGAAAAGAAAAGAAAGGAAAGGAAAGGAAAATTCACAACAAAATCAACAGTAGAGAAACAATCCTACAAGCTAAGACCCCAAAAAGGATTCCATATAAAGAAAGAGACATTCTGATAATAGGAGCATAGTTAGATGGTTGGACACTTGCCTGGCATGCACTACACCCTGGGGTCAATTCACAGCATTGCAAAAAGAAAAGAAGGTAAACAGAGAGAGAAAAAAGAATAAAGGAGAATAAAGGATGGATAACTGGCTTGACAGAGAGAGGTCATCACTGACCCTTTTTCCAAACAAATTATTTTGGGGGAAAGAACCACCCTGAGAACCATTCTTCCCAGTGTCTCAGAAGCCTCTCCAGGCAGTTGGGAGTCTTCTGCTATAATTTCATTGTCTGGGGCCAGAGAGCAATTAGAGAAAACAAGATGTTACTGCAAGCCAGGAACTTTTAAATAGACTATTTTTGTTTTTAACAGTTTTATTGAGGTACAATAATTGACATACAATAAACCACATGTATTTAAAATATGCTTTTTGATAAGGCCTGACATATGTATACATCAATTAAATTATCACCACAATCAAGACAGCAAATGTACCTATTTCCATCCAAATTTTCCATGTACCTCCCCTTCACATAGTTTCCACCCTTGCTCCCCTGACAGCTAATGATGTTTTCTGTTGCTATAAGTTTGTTTGCATTTTCTAACATTTTTCAGAGACATGGACTCTTGCCATATAGCCTTCATTCCATTGTATAGCCAAGCAACAGAAGCCAGAGTGTTTACCTGTCTACTTGTTGATGGACATCTGAATTCTTGCCAGTTTTGCACAATCACAAATAAAACTGCTGAATGTTTATATTCAAGTCTGTCTATGGTCATGTTTTCATTTCTGTTGAATGGAATATCTGGGCCATGTGGTGGAGGTATGTTTAAGAAACTCCAATAAAATGAGTGACTGGGCTGTGGTACGATCATCAGCATCATGAGCTTAGAGGCTTCTGTCCCCTTACACCCTACATCTCCTTAGAGGAGCCTTGTACCTGCCTGCCCTCCATCCTTACCTCCAGGGATCCCAGTGCCCAGGCATCCTCCATCAGCTCTGGGGAGTCCAGCCCCTATGAATCACCATGGCCAACACTTAGCTGACAGTTTTTACCTCAGCAGTTCCCATGGGGAGCCCTATGCATTTAACTTCAGGCTATCCTTTCCTAAGGCAGAAAGGTTAACCTTCCATACTCAGGTGTTTGTTTGATTGTTTTTCATTATTTCTTTGGAGTTGACCACTTTTCTTCTAACTTAGCCACTGTTCCAGTGTAATATTGTCTCTGTCTGACATGAACAAGGTCTCAGCTTTGCATAGTAAGTTCCTCCACTCAGGCTTCCCACCTCCATTATGCAGATTTATTCATTCACTAATGGAGGATCTTTCCATGTCCTTATTGCCATCTGTGCATCTTCTCTGGTGTCACTCCAAATTCTTTGCCCATTTTTAATTATGTTATTTTTCTCTCATTTTGAGATATGAAAAAAATCAACTTCATAGTGAATTAATTTACATACATTTCAATGAGTTTTGGAAATTTTGCTCACCTTAATAAATACCAGCACAATTGATACATAGGTTTTAATCTCTTCCAGACCTTCCTGCCTTCTTTTGACAGCTTGTTTCTCTGCTTGTGTATGTGTATGCATGTGTGAATGTGAGTGTATGAGTATATAGTGAATGTGTATGTATGTGAGTGTGCATGTGTGTATATATGTGATTGTGTGTGTACATGTGTGATTGTGTGTGTACATGTGTGATTGTGTGCATATTTAATGACAGCTTTATTTGAATATAATTCACATACAACATAATGTCACCCTTTGGGATATATGCATGATGTTTAATACATTCACAGATTTTTACACCCATCATAGCTAAGTTTAGTACATTTCATTTCTTTCTTTTTTTTGACATTTTATTTCTTTACACATTAATTCTTATTCACTACCTCACATGTTACAGCTTATCATTCTTTACCTACCAAGCAACCATTAATCTACTGTCTGTCTCTAGGGATTTGCTTATTCTAGATATTTCATGTAAGTACAGTCATAAAATAAATGGCCTTTTGAGACTGGCTTCTTTCCTGTAGCCAGAATTTTCAATGATCATATGTATTAAAGTGATTGGTAGTACTTCATTCTTCAGTACCAAATTACACTCCATCATATTGATGTAGAACAAAAGCATCATTACCTATCCATGGATCATTTAATGGACAGTTGCATAGCTCCTATTTGGGTCTGTTTAGAGAAAGATGCTATGGTTATTTATTTAGAGCTCCTTGGAACTATACCACAAATCAAAGAAAACACTTGGTGGAACTTGTGGCTCTAGCTATATATATGTAGCAGAGGATGGCCTAGTCGGTCATCAATGGGAGGAGAGGCCCTTGGTCCAATAAAGGCTCTATGCCCCAGTATAGGGGAATGCCAGGACCAGGAATGGGAGTAGGTGGGTTGGGGAGCAGGGGGAAAGAGGAGGGGATAGGGGATTTTTGGAGGGCAAATTAGGAAAGGGAATAACATTTGAAATGTAAATAAAGAAAATATCTAATAAAAAAAGAAAAATAATAATAATAACAGAAGTTTCTGTGCAAATAAATTTTGTTTCACTTAGATATAGACCAGAGGATAAATCCAGAAGTTTATAGGCATTTTTCTAAAGACTAGAATTATTTCATATTTTACAGTCTGGAAAAGACTCATTCTAGAGTGTCTGGTTCTGTTTGTATCTTATGTTTCCTTTCCCACTATAGACACATTGGTGGCATGATCTGAGAACTCCATGCAGTTTTGTTTTGAGACAAAAGGTTTTAACAGATTCAAGCATGAAGAGAAATGGAAAGAGGAAGCAATGGCAGAGGGAAGGAAAGAAAGTGATAAAGTCCTAAGGAAACAGTCACTAGACACTGACCCAGGTGTGGGCATGGAATTCTCAGAACAGTGTCTCTGGAGTTTTTTGGTTTGCGCTTATCTGATAGTAGGAGTAGAACACAATTAGTCCATGTTTATTGGTTATTTTAATATATTCTTAGAAAATGGAACTTGGTCCATTTTTTAATTAGCGTATTTGCCTTTTATTATGAAATTGTATACATTCCTTTATGTTAAATACAAGACTTTCATCCAACATATGATTTGAAAAAATTTCACACTATTTCAAGAGTTATCTTTTAACTTTCCTTGCAGCACAAAAGTTTTCAAGATGTTGAAGCCTTATTGAGATTTAAGAGCTATATGCATATTCCAGACATAAGTCCTTCCTCAATATGATTCAACATGATTCACAAATATTTTCTCTGAATTTGACTTGTCTTTTCATTCATAATATCTTGTAGAAAAGTTTTTAATTTTCATGAAGCCTAATGTACCAATTTTTATAAAACAATTATACTTTCAGTATTTTATTTCTACAACTTAAAATTTATTTTTAATTTTAATCATATGTATATGTACCTGTGTAGGTATGTGCATATGAGTGCAGGTACCTGAATAATCCATAATAAGGCATTAAATACCCTGGGGTTGCAGGCCTTTGTGAGTGTCTCTCAATGTACTGGCGATCATCCATGAGTCCTGTGCAAGAGCAGTGTCCACTCTTAACTGCTGTGCCATCTCTCTAGATACAGTAACTTTTGCCTAATCCAGGATCACAAATACTTCATTCTACAATTTCTTCTAGACCTTTGAACACTTTAGTTTATGATTAATTTGAGTTAAATTTTCAAAATTGTTCAGAGAAGAGCTATGTTTGCCTTTTTTGCTAAGCACAATATATTTTTAAAAGAGTGCCTTTTCTTTCTCCATTGAACAGCTACTTTGTCTTAAAATTAGGTGGCAACTGCCCTGAAACTTTACTACAAAATCTACTTGGGCTTTTCAGATTCTTTACAATTTGTTTGAATTTTAATGTCAGCTTACTAATGCTCAAGAAAACATTCTAGGATTTTGATTATAAAACAAGTAAATAGTTAATATTAACCAATATGAGTCTTCTAATCCATCATAAAATGTATTTTTCTGTTTATTTAATTCTTTTTTGGTGTTTCTCAACAATACTTTTTTTGTTTTCAACATGTATTTTTTTTAGGTTCTTTTGTCAGATTTGCTCATACTCCATACTTTTACAAATGAGTTATTTAATTTTAATTTTCATTTAGTCATTACTAGCTTATCAACTACAATTATTTTATATACTGATCTTAGTAACTATATTTTATCAATTTAATGTTATTTTTAAAATTTTTTACTTCTCACCCAATTTTCTGTTATCAGTGGTTCTCAACAGGGAGACATTTTTTATTGCCACATTTTGGAGGGGTGGTATTACTTTCAGCTAGTGGGCAGAGGCCCATAGATGCTACTGAACACCTACCAAACATAGTGGCCACCAATCCAAGGAGTTGATGAATGGAAAATCTCCAGCAGAGGTGGGAAATTCGATCTCCTCAGATCATCACAAAAAGAAGACAGTCTCACCCTCTACTTTTCATGCTGATAGGTTTGCCTCGGTTTGATTAAATTTGTTTGGGTTGGTCGGTCGGTCGGTTGGTTGGTTGGTTGGTTGGTTGGTTGGTTGGTTGGTTTGGCCTCTGTAGTCAGAGTATGTGTTGAACAAAAGAGGCAAGAAGGAATTTCTGTTAGGTTCTGATGCGGCGTATTCAATCTTCACCTCAAAGTGGATACTAGCCATCAGTATTTTGGCAGAGACACTTTATCAAGCTGAAATTCACTCCCATACATCTAGTTTTCTCAGGAATGGATATTATGCTTTCTCTCGCATTTTTTCTATTCTTATTTGCATGATAGTGTACTTGGTCACCCATTGATTAATATTTAGATTTTAAATATTTAAATATTAAAATAATTTTGTTTCATAAACTTCTGTTGTTCAAGATATGTTTTAACATATTGCCTAATTGGACTTAATATAAAGGTTGTGTTAATTTTACATATATGTTTATAACTAATATTAGTCTAGTTTTTCCTTTACCTCTTGAACTTCTGTCTAGTTTTGATATTAGTATAAACTCTGTCCTCAATGAGTGAGCTAGAATTATCTCTCCCTCAACTGAGTCAGTTTATATTGAGCTGGTATCTTTTCTTTAGATATTTGTGTGATTCCTAGTGAGCTTCTCTGAGTCAAAAGTACAGAAACTGTAGCAATATGTTGAAGAATGAACTAATCATCAGTTTACTGAATACAGGACTACATGGGTTATTTGTTTCAATTTGTTTTGTTTGTGGCATTGAGGATTGGCCATAATCTCCTACCCTTGTCCTGCTGCTGAACTGTACCTAAGTTTATTTAGATCTCTTTGCATTAGAATCTTTTTAAAACTTCACTATCATGTTCTGAAAATAAAATCATGAAGTTGTTCACTATATACTTTTGTTCTTTTCTCAGTCTGTGTATCTGAGATGAGTGGTCTCTTATACTGATGCTGGAGCCTGAGTCTTCTCATTTCCTTATCATTGTAGTTCATAGAGATAAAACAAAATGATAAACTCTCTGACTAGACTGTTTTAACTTTGTTGGTGTTTGCTTTAAAAGTTATTGTTTTATTTTGGGGGGTTATTTGCCTTATTTTTCTGTTTTCTGCTTCATCTTGACTTTCATTTTCTTCTTTGTGTTTGTTTGATTGAGAGGTGAGTGATTCAACTTGCAGACCAGGAAACTCCAAATTCTACTTTCCCAGCCCAGGAGAGTGCTGGGAACAAGCAGGCCCTACCACACCCAGCTCTACTCTTTTATCAAGAGAATATGATTGTTGATTGGCAGGAGTCTGGGAGAAAGAGGGAACAGAGAACACCAGGAGAACAAGGCCCTCCCTCTATATGGTCAAAGCTCATCTGAACTAAGACTCTGAAGCAGTAACCACAGGGTCTACATGGGTCTCTACCAGGTCATCTACATATATACTAGTTTTAAGTTTGGTACTTTTATGAAACTCCTGAATGTGTGAATGAGTAGATCTTTGTCTGATTCTTGTGCCTCTTCTTGGGACTCTTACTTTACTGTTGGCTTGACTTGTTCAACTTTGACATGATAGTTTTTGTTTTATATTATTACATTTCATTTTGTTATACTTTGATGTTGACTCTTAGGAACCAGTTATTTTCTAATGAGATAGAAAGGGGGTGGATCCAGATGGGGAAAGAAAGGAGGAGGAGAAGGAGGGGAAACTATATTCAGATTATACTGTATGAGAAATGAATCTCATTTTTATAAAATAGAGTTAACGAATACAAGAGAGTTAATTGAAGACAACTCCTTCTTAATGTAGAGGTCTCAGTTACATCCTCCATACTACTATGAAAGAATTCTATAAATTCTAATGTGCTTACTTTTATTCTATTCAAAATACCTTTGTTATATGACTGGACCCAATTCACTATTTACAAGTACATTTCTTAGTTTCTAAATGTTTGGTGATTTTCCAGGTATCTTTGTATTATTGACTTCAGATTCAATCCATTGTGATCAAAAATATGTTTTCTAGGACACAAATCCTTTTAAAGTAAGTCTTTATGACCCAGAACATTTCTCTCTTTTCAGTCTTTAATAGTAAGTTTCCCATCTATATGGCTGCCAAGTAGGGGCTATTTTTAATCTTATAGGAAAAAAGTGATATCTTGTGGACACCAAAAAGTAAGATTACTTCCTTCCCTCTTGCTGCTCTTGGGTGAAATTGTTCTATGGCTGTTATCTGGCCAAGTTGATCAGTAGCACTATTCTGGCTTACTAGATGCTTGAGGATGTACTGCTTAGAAACTATAGCTTCCTAACTGTTATCATGTTTAGAAAAGAAAGTAACTCATTATACCTGCAAATATTTTTTTCTGATTCTCTTCTATCATTTCTTCAGGCTTTCCAACTGTGCCTAGCTAGAAGCATTTCTAGGCATTTTTCAAGTGTTCCATCTGGATATGACCTAAGCTTGTCAGAATGCCTCAGTGTTTTTCCATATTTCCTTTTGCTTGGTCGACTCAACTATTAATCTGGCCCACTTCTCATATCAGTTATTACTTAATTGGTTTTAAAATCAAGACATTATTACTTTCCAATATAGCTTATGGAATTGTAATTTGAATGCAAGATGAAGGCAAGAGTCTATGCTTAAAACATGAGTGCCATTGAAAAGGAGGCAATAGGCAGAGGAGACAATGAAGTCAAGAAGCACAACCAAGAGCTAAATCCTTAAGCAAAAGTCAAAGGGAGAATGACCTATCAAGATTCAGGTTTGTATGGATGAATATCCCTGAAGAGATGTAGAAAAGCAGACACAAGGGGTTTTAAGGACTTCCATGTGTCAGATATCTTGCCCAGGTTACACTGCAGACCTCAGTGGAGAAAATCATACTGGTTGAAGAGGTGGGGAAAATGGAGTCAATGATGGACAAGATGACAATTGAGGCATTAAAAAAACTTAGTCCATGAGGATGGGATGAGTTGACACCCATTGAACTACCCATGAGCTACTACAGCTTCTCCATCCAACAGATCAGGCCCCAGCATACCAGTTTTTCTGTACCTGTGTATCTGGGCTTTCTTTATTTCCTCTCTTGCTGCCCAAGTTAGGTGAATCATTGGAGCTATGGCAGTTAAGAAGCCTAAGTCACCACTATCTGATAGCTGTTAGAGCATAGTGTCCATGTGTCATAGTTTGGGTTTTACTGCTGTGAACAAATACCATGACTAATGCAACTCTTATAAAGGACATTTAATTGGGGCTGGCTTACAGGTTCAGAGGTTCAGTCCATTATCATCAGGGTGAGATTATGGTAGCATTCAGACAGACATGGGGCCAGAGGAGCTAAGAGTTGTACCTCTTGTTCCAAAGACAGCTAGGAGAAGACTGGCTTTCAGGCAGATAGGATGAGGGTCTTAAAGCCTACGCCCAAAATGACACACTTCCTCCAAAAAGGCCATACCTACTCCAACAAGGCCACACCTCCTAATAATGCCACTCCCTGGGCCAAGGATATTGAAACCACCACACCAGGGAAGAAGAATCCAATGTCAGATTCATTCACAAATACAAGAAAGGACCCACAAGTCAGTTCTAGGCTCCCCTTCTTCCAGGTATTATGCATAAAATGTTGGCCATAGGGATCATCAGGAAGGGAAACATATAAGATATGTGTTCTGCATACTAGAATGGGAGCCTGGGTATCCTCCAGATTTGGGAATATTTGACTGAGGCTAGTTATATTTCTCAGGATCATTTTCGCAGCTAGGTCACCATTATCTTTGAGGTCTTAGCTCAAATGTCCTCTGTGAGGCCTTTCCACATCGCATATGCTAAAGGATTACCCTTTAGTGTTTGACCTGATGGGAAAGAGCATGGACTCAAAAGCCAATTGTACTAATTAAATCGATTAGCTCACACACTTGCTCTGAAAATTCAATGTATTTGTTCATTTGCACTCCCTTCAATTATATGGCTAGAATGATACCTTTCTCTAGGGTTGTGAAGATTAGCTAGCTAACAGAATTGTCTTTTACACAATAATGTGTGTTTTATCTCCAAAGATTACATACGGATTAAACTAAAATACATGTACTGCCTTAGAAGAAGGCATGAGGTGATAGTATAATTACCCTGATTATTGATTCACCTACCTATGGACCTCTTAGGTTACACCTTACACAGGCATATCATCTACTCTGTCATATTCTCTACAGCCCCTGGTATTCCTCTGGGAATGATTATGACTCAAAGGACATTTTTGTAAGAAAATGAATGAGGCAAGTATCCCCACACCTGCAATGAAGAATGAGCACAACAGTCTCACACCCCTTGACCAGCATCAGCTCCATTCACTGATGTTTCTATGGGGATTAAGGTGAAATGGGTCTTCTGGTTCTAACACAAACCTTTGCAACTTTTTTCCTTCTTGTTCACAGCCCTCTCCAATCTAGAGTGGGCTTGAAAGGGTGGATTTGGTGGGATGCCTTTGAACTTTAGCACACTTGTGGGCAACCAGTCTAAATACAATAATCTCTGATTTTCCAAAGGATGTGGGATTGCAAAATGTGTTTGTGTTTGTTTGTTGGTGCAGATTTTCATTTCATTCCATAATGACAGGTCTGAGCTGGGCTTTGGAGCCACATTCCTCTCTATGGGGATAACCTAGGAGCCAGTCTGGTGAGATTCACCCAAGGGAGGATGGCATCTTGTCAAAATGTGTCTCAGGATTCAGGGACTTCTTTTTCTAACTTAAAAATGACCTTGTTTCAGCATCCTGAGGAAGAGAATTCAGTCACTAAAGTATTTTCCATGCAGTCACAAGGACTGGAGTTCAATCCCTAGAACACAGGTTGGAAAAAAAAAAAAGCAAAAACAAAAACTCTTGTGGTAGTATGCAATGTAGTCCCTGCATTGGGAAAGTAGAGATAGGTGGATCATTTGTGGGCCAGTCAGCCTAGATTATCTTATGATACTCAGGTCCCAGTTAGAGACCTTTTCTCAAAAAAAAAAAAAGTCATCTCCTTAGGAACAATATCTAAACAATATCCAAGTTTTCCTCTGGCCTCAATACATGGTTGTGCATAACACACACACATACACACACACACACACACACACACACACACACCATTTCAGTCTTTTGTGTCAGCAAGTAGTTAGGGATGTTAGTAAACTGATTCCATTGACTAAAGTCCTGGCACAGAACTGCCAAGAACTGGGCTCTAAGGCCTCCACCACAGCACTAAACTTATCCTAGAAGGCCAGTGATTTGGGGGAGTTGGAAGCACTTCCCTAGGTTTTAAGACTTGAGGTTAAAGTACAGAAAAAAAAAAAAAAAAAAAAAAAAAAAAAAAAAAAAAAAAAAAAAAGACCATTCTCATTTGTCTACTGGAATCTTCCTGGAGGCCAGTTATGTGCTGGGCCACTTTCTTCATGTAAACTTTATGCTGAAATTTTTTAGCATCTGTGCTGAGTCCTGTTGTCCCCAGAATCCTTCGATAATTCTCAGGACCTCAACATCAGCTAGAAAAAATAGACTGTGTGACTATTAGACATTAAAAGGCATCTTTTGAGATTTCCATTCTAGCCTTTCTAGTGGAGCATGTCTCTGTACTGACCCTGTATGTTTGCTGTTTTCTTATTAGGTTGTTAGTTCCCTAGATTCTGTCTTTCACTTTTGGGGGTCCTTAAGTCTGTTCTGCTTTGATGGTTGCTTAGATAACTAGCCATTGTAAGAGGCCAAGATGAACTTTCCACCACTTTTTCCCCTTCTGCACTGGGTCCTTCGACCCAACTGTTTGCTCCTTTCTCAAGCAGTTCATCTTGACCGGAGTCTCACTGATTTCTTCATCTGCTAGAATTTTTTTCTTTACCTTACAGACTTGTCAAACTTCAACACACTTTATAAGCATGGGCCCTACATATCACACCCAAACTCCTCTTAGTACATCACCACTTCACATTTCAACAATATAATATTACAGAGTAATTACTTAAATGATTTCTACTGAACTGAACAGTCCCCCACATCATATATCTTGCTTATTTTATCCAGGTCTCCTTTGTTCAAAGTTTGGTACCTGCACTCTAGTAGGTACTTATTTTCTAAGAACTGTTTATGGTAAATGGATGGATGGATAAAAGATATATAAATGTATAGATTGCTGGATCCAAGACCTGCTGAGTGATATTTTCTTTCAAGATCTTAATGCTTCTAAGATTATTAATAATGTATCTCTCTCATCCCATGTATCCTTAAAATACCTCACAGACATTCTTAGGCTGTTTGTTATCTTATTTTATTACATGTAATATCCATTTTATTAGTAGAGTATAATGGCAGAAAGAATACAGGTTGTGTCCCTCAAGTCCTGAAACCTTTCCGTTTATGACAGTCTTCTACCAGAGTTCTCTGTACTCCCTGCCCTCCAACCTTCAGCACAGTAATCTTGGGTAATTTCGATTTAATGTGGATTGCCTACTCCTGACAGGTGTCATTGAAAGAGTAGTACGTAACCAAAGACAAAATAGAGTCCCTTGTGTCAGGGGGGAAAGTGAACCTTTAAAATAAAAATACCGATGTACTCACTGATATGTGGATATTAGCCCAGAAACCTAGACTACCCAAGAAACAATTTAATAAACACATGATACTCAANGTGGGGTGCACGAACAACCCGTGTTTGAAATAGGGGTATTTCTGGTTGGATCTTACATCATGTGTGAGGATCTTTGCCTTTCAGAGAGATGAAAAGATTTCCATGGGGTAAGGAGCCTGATACTGGCCTTCAAAGGGAACAAACAGCCTTCTTCCCTAGACTGAATCAGGCCAACATGGTTCTAACCTCCCTAGCAGAATTCCTGTTAGTTCTTGTTGGCCTTTAGGTCAGCATTGACCATGTAAGGCCTTGGTGTTCTTCCTTCTCATTCTGTTTTGTACCTTTCCCTGTCTTACAGTAGTGTGTAAAGTTGGCCTTACTCCAGCCTTCATTAACAAGAGAATGCAGCCTTCATTAGCAAGAGACTGGCTGCTCTTCTCCTGGCATTCTGACACACAGCCCTTCCCCAGGCTCACTCTTCATTCCAGATTGCCTGAGACAGCCCCCAAATACACATGTTGTCTCAGTGTAATTATTAACAGCCTCCCTTTCATTCTCATAGTGTGCCAGCATAGATGATAAATTATATGGTCATCAACCCATCTCTAGGTTTCCTAGTTCTGTCTCCAAGCTGACAGCTCACTTGCTTGTCACAACTACCTTATAATGTGCTGAGATAGGACAATTCCCACCCTGACCTACTTCTGTCTGTTCCACAGTTTTCTGGTTGCTGGCCAGAGTCAGTAATGTGTTAGAATGAAATTCTGGGTTCCCATCTGTGTTCCACAGACAATCCCATCTCTACACACACACATATATAAGCACAATGAAAACATTAGCATCCTTGTTTTTAATGTTTTTTAACAGAGTCTTCCCTGTGGTAAAAAGGGAGAGAAGAAAGACTCTGGCAGCTTTGTAATGATATGTGTCAAACAGTGACATAGAAAAGAATTATAAAGGACCAAAAAGATGGGGCCAGACAGTGATAAGATCCCTTTTCTCCAATAGGATGCAATCCATTTTTCTTTCAACCCCCATACCATCAAGGGAGGGATTTTTTTTTACACAGACATTGGTACAAACAATGCACACAAGGTATTCCCAGCAGAGGCTCATTACCCTGCCAGCCACCAAAGCATTCTCTCCCTAGTCAGACTCTATGAGCTGCTCACCTCGTGGCAAAAGAGAACATTTGCCTGTGAGCTGTGTTTCATCAGTGTGGCTTTCCATTCTGCCTCCTCTGAAACCTGCAGAAGCCTAGATGTATTTGATCTCTTACACACTTTATACTGGAAATATCTATTTAAAATGGCTTCATTATGCCTCCAGATAGGCCCCAAATGGCACCCCGGGGTTACAAGCTAAAACAGGATGGGTATCCATTCCAACTCTCTAAACATTTCTGGAAATCTAACTCTTTCAAAAAGACATTCTGAGTCTCAAGTGAGGTCAAGTGGAAGTGATATTTTCCCTCTTAACATTCACATTCAGCCAACATTTCTCTCTAAGTATTCAAATCAGGACAGATAAATATGGATGTAATTCTGTCCCCAGTTCTTCCAGCCAAGAAAAGAACCTGGACAGAGCTCTGAGCCCTTCCCTGATGTCTGCTGTTTGTATACTAAGGCACTAGTGTTCGGCACTTAGGTAGCCAGGATGGGACCCAATGCATGTGGAGCTCAGGGCTAAGCACCTTAGTAGGCTCACTCCAGCAGACTGCTCAACACTGGCATGTCCACATGAGCCCAGCATGACAACCTTAGGGAACAAGGACAGGCTGGCTTCCTAAGTACTTAAGGCTCTAGATTCAACCCTAAACTTTGAGATGAACCAAGAAGAAAGATATTATCACTCATATTATGGTAAATATTTCAGAAACAATAGCACCAGGTGAAGCAAGAATGAGTGATTGGAAATGTATTCATTATATCAGAGCAATGAATACCCTGGGTGCCAATGATAAATGTGATACAACAGCTTCCACTTCACCTTTGGTCTTTATAGCATCTCATTTTTCTGCTGGTCAGATTTTTCACTGTATTACTGTCTGAAACCAATCCAGTAACATAAAAGTCCTGTGCCACCATGGGAAGAGTACTAGCTCCAATAATCACCTACATGACTCAGGTGATGATGTGCATGTGGGTGACTTTTCACCTAGATTGACCTGTTTCCCCTTTTATCTATTGAAGGGTTTATTTAATGTCTTTGATATTGAAAATGCTTGACTATTTGCAGACACCCTCTATCTGCAAGTGTCTTTGTAGAATAAATGATACAATGATTTCATTTAAGCCTGAAGATGCACTACTATACCACTAGGGCCTACTCACTAAGGGGAAAACAAACAAACAAACAAACAAAAAAAAAACCCAGAAAACTGGGTGTAACTTTAGTACTCAGCCAGAGCCAATTCTCCCTTCTAGGAGCAAAGAAGACTATACTCCTCTAAATTCATACAGTTTTAAGACAGCATGACTGGTTCTAGCCAATAGACTGTGAATGCAAAGAATTTGTTTCCCTTTGGAGTCTAAGAATTTCACTCCAGTGGGAGATCTCTTTGCATGCTCTTTGTCAGACTGGAAAGGTTTATGCTAACAAGCATAGTCATAAAGATGCATCTCATCCTCCTGGGCTCTCAGGTGGTCAGGTGCACAGATCTCTCACCAGCTTCCATGAGACAGATACCTTTTCTTTGGGAAGGACCAAGGTTGTTCACTTTTGCAGCACATACTAGCTTATTTTTGACTCAGACTTCAACTTAACCATTCACAAAATTTTGAAACTCTGGCTGTTGCCAGTTACTTCTTTAGAGAATTCATACCTCTAAGTAAAGTAAAACAAGAAAGAGAAGTCAGATCAATTGAATCTTTTTTTACTTTGGGCATGTTGAGTCAAACAGCTTGGTAGAGTGAAATTGAAGCTACCATTTCAATGTGAGTTGGTAATTTCAGTAACAACAAGAAACTCATTTTTCAAACTAAGATCAACGGAAGGAAAAAACATGAGAGGCAGAGACTAGCTGTTTTCTTCCCCCAATGGTTTTGTTTGTGGTTTGCATTATTTCAGTATGTTCATCTTGAGTCCCTGTCATCCAGTGTCATGTACATTTTGACCTCTTTCTTAGTGGAGAACTGAGTGGCCCTAATTCATCTATCTCTTGCTTCCCTGCACTTCCATTATGATGTGGAATTCTAATGCCAGGGCCCCCATCAGCACCTCCGCTCAGTGGCTCGAAGTGGGTTGAATTGTAGCCGGCGGCAGGGGGTGATAAATGTAGCGTGAGCTGCCTTTCCCCCAGAAAACTGCAAATTGCTTGAGTAGTACAACCACAAAAGGTTCCTGTGGAGTGAATTTATCTTGTATTGTAGAATGGAGAGGGAAAGAGGAGAGAAGACCGGGCATTGTATTTTTGCAAAGTCACATCCGATCTTGCTCAATGTGCAGTCCACACATGCTTGAGAGAAGGCTCCAATGGAGAAGACTTGTCCAGAGATGTAGGACAGGTATATGGATTTTTGTTTTGTTTTGTTTTTTACTCTGTTGAAGTTTACAACTCTGTGAGCATTTCAAGCTCATGTCACTCCTGAATAATAATAATGTGCTCTTTTGAATACATTCTATGCATGTTATGTCACCTGGTAATTCAGGATGCAAAAGACTATGCTTCAAACAGTAAGACATAACTGACCAATAAAGGGAAAGAGCCACTTTCCATGGCATCACTTCCCTCAGAAAGAGCTATGCTTCTATCCATGGTCCAGGCTCTCCTGGAGTCTCATTTCTAAGTTAGATTGCTCAATGTGGCTATTAGCTTTAAATAAAATTTCATCAATGACATAGGTCAAACAGCTGTTATGAAATCTTTCCAAGTGTTGAGAAATAAAAATAACCTAGACCTATGATTATTTTCAATGTAATAAGCTATAGAATGAGGACCTTGAGATAAATCTTTTAAAGACACAACCTTCCCTATCTCCTGAAATAATGAGAAAACATCGGCTTCTTTAAAGAATAAAAGAGACAACAAAGGACTTCCAAACACTACTTTAGCCACAGGTCCAAAGAAACTCTGCAAGACACTTTCTTCTCTGTGTTTTCAGATAAATCGGGTATTATTCAGTTTTATCTATTATATAAAAACATTATTTGATCTAAAAGACAAGTCTCAACCCTCTTCCATAATTTTAAGGACCACTTACTTCATAACAACTTCTCTAAAATTTTCAGTCCACAGAGTTGTCCCTTCCTAAAACCACTGAGTGAGTACCCTCTATATTCTCACAGCAGACAATCATTACGTCTTGGTATCCCTAATACACCTGATACCTATGCTTTTTCAGCTCTATCAGCAGCTACAATTGTAGTGGTTGGTAGCTTGGGCTCAGAAACCCTGCACAATTGAGCTCAATTGCAACCTCTTCAATTGGCAAGTTGATGCTCCTCTCCACATTTCAATTTCTTCATTGTGAAGTGGAAACCATTACTATGAGACATACTCCATGGGTCATTGGGAAGGTGAAATGAGATGATGCATAAAAGGAGTCTAATGCAGTGTTCTAATGTATGTGTTACCCAATGAGTGCTGGCTGTGCCTGTCACTCTTGGTTATAATTTATGAACACACCTGCTGTTGCTTTGTGTCTGTTCCCTACAGTCCTTTCAACTAGTACTTTCAAGGATGCATTATTCACTCCTCTCCAGGATTTGTTGTGGAAATTAAAGTCAGATATTTTGCATTACGATAATTTAGAAGAACTGGTTGAAAGAATGCTTCTGGTAAAACGGGTGTACCTGGAGATCATTTAAGACAGAAGTGAAACACCTGCCTATGGGAGAACTTCTCAGGTGTTTCCTACCAGGAGGACTCCTTGCTCAAGTTTTTGTACTGGTGAATTGGAAAAGCCACACAGATTATAAGGTCTATGTGGTGGTACAAATAAGAATGTCCCTCATAGGTGCATAAATTTGAATGCTTGGTCGCCAGGAAGTGGAACCATTTGAAAGGATTAAGAGGTGTGACCTTGTTGGAGGAAGAGTCGCTGAAGAATGGGCTTGTAGATGTCAGCCCCTACTTCAGCACTATTTCCAACTCTGTGCCACATACTTCCCACAGTTGTGATAATGTTCTAAACCTCAGACGCTGTAAGTAAGCTCTCAATTAAATGCTTTCTTTTCTATCGTTGCCTTGGTCATGGTATCTCTTAACAGCAATAGAACACTGAACAAGATAGTCAACTACCATGGGTATTAAACATGTATTAACACCTGAGAGGTCTCACTAGCCACCAAGCTGGTTAAAGATACAGGACTTCTGGGGGAAGCCAGAGGCAGAACCTACTAGACCCATTTCCCCTTACTATGGTATTGGGAAGAAAGGAAAAAACCCACTCTCTACAGCATTTATTACTAATATCTGTTTGCATACATGTGACCTAACTAGTAGATAGTGGTATCTTTTTCTGGCTATTAAAGCATCTGAGAAAAAAACAACAGGTTTTCCTTCAGCAAGCAGGTCTGATCTTTCATGAGGCTAGAAAACAGGAAGATGTCAGACAATTTTGTCTGGAACATGCAGTCAGAAGCTGTTCTGTGAAGACCTCCAAAGCATGGAGCAGAGTCATCCTGTCCATATGATGAGGGCAGGGCCTTAGTGTCCATTCTGTCCCAGACAACATGCCTGCTCTGAGTGCCAGTTGATCTAGTGGGATTTCATTCTTTTCTCCTATGACCTTTCAAACCACAGCCCCCAACTCACAGCCCAAACCACACCATCCTATCATCTGTGCTCCCGTCATCCAACCTCTGGTCTCTAGGGAACTTGTCCCTTGTGCCAGATAGTTATTTTTTAATTTAAACATGCCCACAACAGTAAACATTAACTGCAAAAACTGTAATGAACTGGAAAGAATGATAAAAATGAGAATATTCACCCTTGGACATGTCATAAACCACAGATTATATCCTACTTGTAATTTTCAAAAGCAATAGTTCACCTGCCTTTCTAATGAAAAGAATTAAAAAACAAAATATAATAGTCCAATTGGGTTAAAAATTGAGACTATTTAATTATTTTAATGGTGTTTAAATTTACTGATCTCAAGCTCCATAAAATGCTTTACTAAATTAAATTTCTCTGCTTTTCAGCCATGAATCATGCCTTCTCTACCCATTAGAAAGTCCCATTTGTCAGTTGTAGGTGGACTGGCCCATTTATAATGGTCTTGCCCTGTTTTTCATTTGTTTGTTTGTTTCTTTGTTTGTTTCTCATGCATACCTTTGACACAGTTTTCTAGTGGTTAGAATAGAATTAAAAGGTTAGAGCTTCAATCTCTACACATTATCCTTTGGAAAAAACATATATCAGGGGTAGTAGACTTATCCAGAAGGCACAGATTGAGAGAAACTGAGATGCACTAGAAAAGAAACAAATGCATACCCCTAATTGTGCTGAACACTGGCCATATATGAGTACAACATATTATTTATTACATAAATTATGTAAGTCACAAGAAGAAAAGCAAATAGACAGTTCATAAATGCTTTAACCTCCCTTCTAGCCTGCCACCCTCCAGAGGTAGTGGAAATGAAAAAGAAAGGATATGGGGGAAGTGGACCTGTTTAGAAATGGTTCTTTGGAGCAAATTTCATCTGCATTGTCAGGAAATTAGTAGTTTCGTTCATAGGTCAGCAGTGGCAGCTCAATTCACCCACAAGCACTTTACAGATATATCAGCAGTCTAGTTTGGTGGTGGTGGTGGTGGTAGTAGTAGTAGTAGTAGTAGTAGTAATTGCATGACCTAGCAAAAACAGCTAGGCCTCAGGCAAATCAGCACAAGTCAGCAGGAAGGACCAAGAGGGACACCAGGAAAAGTTCTCAGTGGTACTTCTCAGAGAATCAAAGAATAAGTGAAGACACAAGACCAACAAGCATTCCACAGCTCGCTATACCAGCAAGCCAAACCCAGCTTCCTTCAATGTCCGCTGAATTCTATTTATACTCCTTCCAAATGTCACATGTCCTCCATGGGTCTTGCCTCCGCATGTGTCTTGCCTTAGCAAAACCCCATGTAAGTCTGTCTCAGCTGATATCACTGCCAATCTGCATAAGTCTGCAGAACAGCAAGAAGCTTAACCACACCACCAGAAGATTTTTGGTGTGTTTCTCTCTATAGAGTCATGACAAATGGAGCTCAACTATGCTATGTAAGGTGGACCAATACATGCATGTTGTTACCGAAGAATCCTTCATCACATATCCCTCCAAGTGCTTACTTTAGCAGAACATCCTTTCACCTGTGTCTGCTTCAGCAAAATGTTCCTTTATGTTTCTGCTTTAGCAGAACATCCTCCCACTTGTGTCAGCTTTAGGAAAACACTCCATCACATGTTTGCCCCAGCAAAACATCAATACAACTTACTTTCCAAAGAACTCTTAAGTTTCTACTTTGGGCTTGCTTAACATTTCAGAGGTTTAGTACATTATCATCATGGCAATATCATGGCCGTATGCAAGCAGGTATGGTTCTGGAGAAGCGGCTGAAAGTTCTACATCCAGGTCTTTAGGCAGCAGAAAAGAGAAGCCATTGGGCCTAGTTTGGACTTTTGAAACTTCAAAGACCACTCCTAATAAGGCACTTCCTCCAACAAGGCCACATCTCCTAATGCCACTTCCTGATGACTAAGCCCTCAAATATATGAGCCCATGGAGGCATTTCCTAATTCAAACCACTGCAGACCCCTTGAAAGCAGAAAGGAAACAAAAGATAAGCTGAGGAGCTTCTGACTGGACATTTTAAAAATACAATAGAGCCAGAATACCAGTGTTGACTTTGAAGGTGAATTGGGATCTTCAACTAAAGAATGCAGATTATATCCCAGGCCCTCCAAGAAGAGCCAACCACCACTAGCTCACACCCTGACTTCCATTTGGGAGTTCTACTAGGCAACACAGACAAGCCTGCTTGACTTCTGAACTCTATGAGATGATATGGGTTATTCAAAACTACGTTATTTTTATGAATTATTAAAGCAACCATGGAAAACCAATACAGTCACACACACACACATACCACACACACACACACACACACACACACACACACACACACACACACAAAATGCAGAGAGAAAAGGGTAGGAAAGCTAAAATCAGAGCAGAGCTATAAAAGTCATAAAACTAGCAAGAGATGTTTCTTGCAAAGATTAAGTTCTTTTTTTCACCATGAACAAAAGACTTACTAACCCGACTCATGACTATTTCAGAAAAGAAAATCTGTTAATTACAAAACTTAGCTTGACACTCTGGTCTGGGTGTAGTGGAATTTTGTGTGGAATAATGAAGACTAATCCATTTCTGGACAAGCCTGACATTCTGGGCAGTAAGATTGATGCCTTGCTTCTACTGGAAGTTTTATTTCCCAAAGAGGTGGGCTTTCTCAGTGAGGCCTTCCCACACTGACCTGTGTCAGGTTTCCCTTACAGGTTCAACCTCTGCACTGCATTAATTTACAACTGCATAGCCATTAATTTTAGGCAGATTTCATTCCTCTTTCTAGCATTATCCCCAGCCACAGGCAACTTCAGAAGGCTGTTCCTTGACTCTCTAAATAAGTAGCACATCTCTGCCTACAATAAATATATGGATAATTAGAGTGGAGCTTGAGTAATGTGGGATTCAATTTTCTTTCTAGCAAAGATTATAGAACAATCTACCAGAAATCTCAGGTCCAGATTTCTGTATCTGTTAGTGAGAGAGGAGCCTAAAATCATGTTCCTGCACAGGTGTGTGTGTGTGTGTGTGTGTGTGTGTGTGTGTGTGTGTGTGTGCGTGTTCACTAGTATAGCTAAACAGACACCAAAGTGGAGGATTAAAACTGCTGTGATATTCAGCATCTCCACCATGTCACTCTCAAGGAAGTTTTCCTCTAGTACCTCCAGGAAATCTCCACAATATTGGAGCTCTCTATTGATGTGCTTTATCCCAGACAATGACATCCACTGAAACATCCGTCTGATCACATTGGTGACAGTAATTATCTAGGAATTGGACACCAAGTCATTACCAATGAATGAGTTATTACTGGAAACTATGTCCAATAATGAAGTTAATGGGAGATAATATGACAGTCATTAGATGGACATGGCTCTCTTCATTGTTGAAGAAAGAGAAACAGCTATCAAAGGCTGGCAACAGGCAAGAAGGATTAATCTATGTCAGCAGTGTTTATGACCTGCCTGGACTCTATTCTTGAGGCTGATCTATGACTGGAGAGATTACAATTCCTGTTGGAAATTTGCATCAGCATCAAAAAAGATCCTTGGACTTGTAAACTGTCCTATGATTCTCTGGCATTGGGGCCCTAGTGCAAGGTAGTGTGTTCTACCTGGAATAAACTTCTCTTCATTCATCTACAAAGATTTGTTTTGGTTAGTTTTTGCCAACTTGAAACAAACCCAGACATATCTAAGAGGAGGGAAGAACAACGGAGAAAATCCTTCTATAAGACTGACTCATGATCAAGCCAACGGAAAATTTTCTTAATTAGTGATTGATATGAAAGGGCCCAGACCAATTTTGAGTGTTAGGCTCAGATGATGTAAGAAAGCTGATTAAGAAAGTCATGGAGAGTAAGCCAATAAGTAGCATTCCAGCATGACTTCTGCTTTAGTTCCTGATTCCAAGTTCCTGACTTTGAGTTCCTGCCCTGATTTCCTTCAGTGATGGATTGCAATATGGAAGTAAAAGACCAATAACTCTTCCCTCCCCAAGTTGCTTATGGCCATGGTGTCTTCTCACAGCAAAAGAAATTCTAACTAAATTAAATTCTTCTTGTCTCTAACCCAAATATTACTTCTAATAATTTACTATAATATTTTTAATCTAAAAATGTTACCCTAATAATTTAGCTTTTGCCATATAGAACACCCTGGTATTATCTGATCCTTTTCTCTTACTCCTAAACATTGCATTTCAAGCCGGGCGTGGTAGCACATGCCTTTAATCCCAGCACTCAGGAGGCAGAGGCATGCGGATTTCTGAGTTCGAGGCCAGCCTGGTCTACAGAGTGAGTTCCAGGACAGCCAGGGCTATACAGAGAAACCCTGTCTCAAATACAAAACAAAACAAAACAACCATCAAAAAAACAAAAACAAACAAACAAACAAAAAACATTGCATTTCCTGCTGAGTGGATGGTTAGCTGACTTCTATTCTTTCAAGGGTGTCTCAGAGGCAGGATTTGTAAACGTCTACCAGGTTCCATATAAATGCCTGATGAAGAAGACTGGAGAGGAAAATGAAGCAAAGGAGAAAAAGAAGAAGCACCAGTTTCTAAGTGTGACTCCACAGTGGGTGACTGGCATCAAATCTCGTTTTTATTATTAGATATTTTCTTTATTTACATTTCAAATGTTATCCCCTTTCCTGTTTTCCCCTCCAAAAACCCCCAAACCTTTTCCACCTCCCCTGCTCACCAACCCACTCACTCCCAATTCCTGGCCTTGGCTACATATGCAACTAGAGCCATGAGTCCCACCAGGTGTTTTCTTTGATTGGTGGTTTAGTACCAGGGAGCTCTGGGGGTACTGGTTAGTTCATATTGTTGTTCCTCTTATGGGGCTGCAAACCCTTTCAGCTCCTTGGGTACTTTCTCTAGCTCTCTGTGCTCCATCCAATGAATGGCTGTGAGCATCCACTTCTGTATTTGTTAGACACTATCAAAGCCTCTCAGGAGACAGCTATATTAGGCTTCTGTCAGCAAGCTCTTGTTGGCATCCACAATAGTGTCTGGGTTTGGTGGTTGTATATGGAATGGATCCCCAGGTGGGGCTGTCTCTGGATGGTCATTCCTTCAGTCTCTGTTCCACACTTTGTCTCTGTAACTCCTTTCATGGGTATTTTGTTCCCCCTTTTAAGAAGGATCGTAGTATCCACACTTTGGTCTTTCTTCTTCTTGAGTTCATATGTTTTGCAAATTGTATCTTGGGTATTTCGAGCTTCTGAGCTAATATCCACTTATCAGTGAGTGCATATCATGTGGACATCAAATCTCTTAATCCATCTCATCCTGAATGATCATCCATACAACTTCTTACCTCACCGACTCAGAAAAGACAGTGGAAGTAAAGCCAATAAAAAATAGCACATAGGGTAAGATGAGAGAATTAAAAATACATAGGGACTTTACCTCTGGGATAAAGAAAATAGAGATCACAGCCTTTCAACTATATGAAAATATCATTCCCTGTGATTTAACGCCTCTTTGTGGTCTAGGGATAAGAATGAAACTCTCTATAGAAACTCCAGAGAAGGTAGCTGACCACAGACATTCTATAGCTGAAGAGACTTCTTTTCCTTTAGATTCATTGAGTCTGGTAGGTAAGAAAAAAAATTTTGGAAAGAAAATTAGTTAATGGTAAATCTTTTGCTACAACATAGAAAAGGAAAAAGAAAAAAGAGAGAAAGGGGTACACTTCCATCATGGCATTGTCTCTGATGAGATATATCAGACAGTGATTCCCACAAACTCTTAAACTTCAATTTTAACATGACTGACTATGTCCAGGAAATAAAGCTCTATTATGATCTCCTCTCAGAAGGAGACTGAAATAAAGAGGTTCTGGAGGCTGAAAGTAAATAAATAAATAATAAATAAATAAATAAACTGGGAAGTTGCACATCCCATCTACCATCGCCCTTTTTACACACAGAAGAAGCTTCCAGACTGCCAAGACACATCAAAAATGAAGTGATAATATTGTAAACTGCTCAGAACCTAGGATATGTGAATTGCTGAGGTTGGAAAGTGGAGGCTGATAGATGCTCGTCAACTGGGCTTATATATGGTCAGGCTTCTTGGGAGAAAGATAATAAATGGAATAGTGTATAGATAGTTATGATAAGAAGTTGTCTCATGTAGTTATGAAAGTCAAAAGTCTTAGAATCTGCAATCAGTAACCTAAAGACCCAGGAGTACCCATGTGGAATTCAACTCCAAATTCAAATATTAGAAAACCATGAGAACTATTTAAGTCCTAGAACAAAACCCAGCAGGCTGAATACCAAATAAAACCAAGTTTTATATCAAAGTTTCAAAGCCGTAGATCACTGTCCCAGATCAAGCAGTCAGGATGAGGTGAAATGTTTAGTCTTACACAGCTTTCAGTCATACTTAGGTCTTCAACTGACTGGACAAAGACCCCCTACTTCTGCTCATTCCATGAGTTCAAAAACTTCTGGCCATCTACCTGGGGACAAGTCCAATTGTCATATAAATTAAGCAAGACTGCTGAATGCCCATTCCTTTGGCCCCTCCACAGTGTCAGTATCAGACTGCATTCTAGGAATCCCAGATCCTGGAAGCACAGGACTCCCATACATGATGCACACTGCTTTTATTCTAGAACATTGTACCAGGTGTTCTAAATAGTTTTAACAGTTACCTTGACATAGTCTAGAGTCACTGAGAGAAGATCTTCAGTCAGAGAATTGCTTAAATCAGATTTATCTGTAGACACTATGTAGAGGACCCAGCCTACTGTGGGAGGCACCATTCCCTGGGCAGTGGTCTTGAACTATGTAAAATGTTAGATGAGGATAAACCTGTCTACACACTTGCAAACAGCATCTTCCATGGTGCTGCCACATTTCTGTAGCTGTGAAGCAAATACTTTGGTTAAAGGTAGTACTTTATGGAATTGCAATCAGGCCAAGATGATCTCAAGGACCTGATTTGAGCCTCTCAATAGCAGACTATGACCTGAAGTTGAACACCAAATAAACTTTTCCTCCAAAGTTACTTTTTGTTAGGACTTTTGTCATAGCAACAGAAATGAAACCTAAACACCCAGTGACACTGACTGCCTCAGCAAACTGCATATACCATGATATGGCCATGTAAGAGCTCCTGTGACCCATGCACGCCTTGAAAATAGGAGCTACATAGTTTTCATCTTGTTGTTGTTCCACTTTATTGATGTCTTTCATAGTATCAAGCCTCTGGCACACAATAGGCTCTCTCTTTAAAGCTCCTTTCCCTTCCTCCTGATATACAACCCCTATGGCTGAATGAACCACCAGCTATGGTTGGGTGATTCTTCTTGCTTCTCTACTTTTGCTAAATTGTACCCTGAAGTTCTCTGCACATATCTCCACATTTGGTTGTTCAATGCTCGCACAAACCAGTTTCAGTGTCCCTTGGTGACCACATAGTTTCTACTATTTGTTACTTAGCTAGTGGTAAAGCAAAGGGTCTCATCTCCACAAATAGCACACAAATACCACAAAAGGATTATACTGCTCTTGGTAGAGCTGAGTATTGAGTATGCCCTGCAACAGGGCCTCACCTTCATGGATAGTACGATTATCAGACATGTCCCAGGTCAGATTTCTTCTCTCCAATCGGATACTTGATACCAAGAACTGTATTACTCATGTACAGTTAGTCTATTTACCATGAATTCTAAAATTGCAAGTAATCACAGAGCCTACTGATTACCCCTGAACACTGATTTCTATTAATGGGTGGTAATATAGATAAAGTAAGACTTGAGAAGTAGGACATTGGGAAGACATACTTTTTCATGACTCCCCTGCAAAGTCTTTTAAAGAAGGCAACCACTCTTATCTTTATTCAGCTTCAATCTAGTTCTAGTTCTAGCTCTGACATAGAATCAATACTAGCTTCTTACCAAAATTCAATTAACTCAAGGCAAAAATATCTCTGCATTCTCAACTCACATAAGACTAAGACAGTTTAAGAGTCAGGGTGTGAACAGACTCAGTGTTGGCAAGACATTTCTGGGTGACCAGGTAGCCATCCAGAGAACTTCACACGAGTACTGGAGTTACTGTGGTAAGCTGCATATTCTTAGAATTGTGCCAATGTGTATAAGGTATATTTTGTTAATTTATCAAAGTATGAAAAACTGCCATTTATACCAGGCCACATACCAATATTACTTTAGCATTAGATACAGACATGATTCGTCACTGAAATTCCACCCTCTTGGGTGACCAGGGTGCCTATGATCCCACTTTGACTGTGCAGCCTGCTCCAATCATTGAACAAGAGATTAAAGTCAGCCTGAGATTGCCTATTTGTAATGACTAGAACATTAATTAGAAGTAATTTGAAAAATATCTTAGTGACTATACATGTATTGAGTGTAACCAATTAAACCAATGAAGCCAGATATTTAGGCAGCTGCTCATAGATGTTTCAGGTAAGAAAGGAAGCTGAGCAATGCCCTCCCAGAATCTAACAGTTCCGCATCATCAATCAGTGTTCTCTCATAGAGGCTTCCTCAGGCTATGTTGGTGGTAAGCAGAATGAAATATGGGATAAGTTCTAAATGATGAAGAAAGCCCTCATTATTTTTTTCAAAATTATGCACATTTCTTGAAGTACCAAAGCTATTATTGGCAATTATCTGACATCAATATACAGGAGCTGATGTTGGAAAGGGGTTAATGATCTCTTAAGTTAAATCAGCACATACTTCAGCATATACTTAAGATGAAGACAAGGCAAAGGGCCACCAACAGATTGGGAAAGGATCTTTACCAATCCTAAATCAGATAGGGGACTGATATCCAATATATATAAAGAACTCAAGAAGGTGGACACCAGAAAATCAAATATCCCCATTAAAAAGTGGGGCACAGAGTTAAACAAAGACTTCTCAACTGAGGAATACCGAATGGCTGAGAAGCACTTCAAAAAATGCTCAACATCCTTAATCATCAGGGAAATGCAGATCAAAACAACCCTGAGATTCCACCTCACACCAGTGAGAATGGCTAAGATCAAAAATTCAGGTGACAACAGTTGCTGGCGTGGATGTGGAGAAAGGGGAACACTCCTTCATTGTTGGTGGGAATGCAAGCTGGTTCAACCACTCTGGAAATCAGTCTGGCGGTTCCTCAGAAAATTGGACATAGTACTACCGGAAGATCCTGCAATACCTCTACTGGGCATATATCCAGAAGATATTCCATCTGGT
>LR750500.1:334549-453140 GCA_902729485.2 Mus minutoides | reverse complement strand
TGTCCAATGCCAGGAACAGAGCAGAATGAAATTGTTAACCCTTTCTGGGCAAGTGCTCTCATGTTTCTCTGCTTTTGACTTCTCTCCTCCCTCCTCTCCTCTTCCTTTTTTTTTTTTTTTTCCTTTTGTGGGATGAGATATCGAGCCCAGGGCTTTGTAGATAAGAAACATGAGTGCTGCCACTTACATCCCTTTTCCTTCTCCTTAAACTCAGTTACATGATGCCAAAGAACTGACTGGTGAACACAGGCCGCTTGGAGCAGAGCTTGCCCCTGAAGCTCAATCAGGTCCTGCAGAGACAGGAGTTAAGAACTAGAGACTCATTGTTGCTGCTCAAGGGGAGGGAACGGTTTTTTTTCTTCTGTACAAGTCAACATACAGGACTTGTACTTTCAAATGCAAAGAGCTGGGGATGAGGAAGCTGTAAGACCACAGGAGGCAGTGCTGTCCTCCTCTGTCACCATTTCTGTCTCTGTGGCTCCCTGACAGCAGCCCCTCTACGAATGTGACTATAGGTCTGCGTGGCCCTGAATGTATTTCTATTGTTTGGTACAAGACACTTATAAGGATGGATCAGTAGGTCAGTCAGCCAATCCATCCAATTATCAATCAATTCATCCACCCATCTTTCTATAAACAAAGCTAAGGAGTGAGGAAGACACTGCCCAAGTCTGGCCTTATGAAGACTGTTATCTCTGGTAAGCAGCAATGGTCCTGCTGTAGAGCATGAAAGAATGGTTTACTGTCCTTCTTTTCAGGTCCTACTGATCTGTCAGACAGGAAGCACATGCAGCTTTCTCTAAATTCATTTTACCAATGACAGAAAAATCTGAAAGCTAAAGCCAGGAAGGTGTTCCCTTTAGCATAGGAGCCCACAGGGTGTGTGGGGGGGACCAACAACAACAACAAAATCAAAGCATTGTGAATAGTGTTGGCTGCTTATTTGAAATAAAGGGCATAGATGACCAGCCTCTAGAATAATAGCTCTCGCCAGTAAAAGGTTAGGACTGTTCTGGCTTCCAGAACCTGTGTCTCAGAAAGGAACCATCTGAGATAACACAGAAAAAGAATTCTGTTTCTTGTCTAACAACTTAAAATCCCCATTCTCTACCTTTCCCCTTAAATCTCAGAGTTGGTTTTGCGGAAGTTTTCTTGTAAGATTTTAGGGCTTTAATTGTATTTCTGCCACGTGTCCCCTTTGAGCTTTCTGTACTTTCTAGATCAAGAAATGTCTTTGCTATAATGAGGACAATATAGACAGATGTTTGCTCTTATCTAGACTGAGAACAGATTGGAGGGCCCAGACTAAATGGGAAGGTGGCTTTGTGCTCTGAGCCTGTAACCAGGAACTGTGGAGAAACAACAGAGTCTAATGGAATGGTCAATGTAGACAGCTCCTTTCAACCTCTGCAGCACTTAACATGATTGTCCCATAAAATATTAGCCCCAAGGCCACTACTGTGTGGGAGGTCAGAAAAATGGGCTAATTTGGGACCCACTGGATTAAATGAGCCATAGCATCATTGAGATTAATGCAAGTCAAGGAGCCTCATGTGACTGCCTCTGTCAGGGATGTGTGCATGTGAGGGGTGTGTGTGTGTGTGAGGGGTGTGTGCGTGTGAGCTGTGTGTGAGTGTGTCCTAGGGTAGAGAGCCATTAGAGACTCCTGGATCAATTATTTTCTTCTAGGACAAGGTCAGTGTACCCAAAGGAGAATGGCTAAGAGCTTTTCTGAGGTTTCACAAGTTACATGCTCATCACAGTCGGACTCTCTACTGGATTTTGTCAGGGAAAGAGGGGCCTTATCTGCATCATTGGATGAAATATCTGGGCAGTCGGTTCCCAATGCTCTGAAATAAGACTGTTATATTTTGTCATATGTGTGTGTGTGTGTGTGTGTGTGTGTGTGTGTGTGTGTGTGTGTAGAAAGAGAGGGGGGAAGAGAGAGAAAGAGAGAGAGTTATTGGCATTATTATAGAAGTTAATAGAATATACTCAAACACATTTGCAAACCCCATCTTAATGCCAAGCTCTGTATTGAGTACCATAAGGGATAACAGAAAAGAATGAGTTATAACACAGGTCCACAGATGCGATATTCTACTAGGTGAGTGGAACAGAGATGTTAAATATTGACATGAAGCAGACTGTGATTC
Source organism: Mus minutoides (assembly GCA_902729485.2). Taxonomy (NCBI): domain Eukaryota; kingdom Metazoa; phylum Chordata; class Mammalia; order Rodentia; family Muridae; genus Mus; species Mus minutoides. The sequence continues at coordinate 450,984 of LR750500.1, read as the reverse complement.
ACTACGGTAAAAAGATTACTAAAAATAGGAGAGTAAATAAAAACACACATTGCAATCCACAGTAAGGGACTTGGGCCTGAACTTGGAGGATGTGGGAGTTTGACAGGCATTGGTAGGCATTGGTAGGCATTGGTAGGCATTGGTAGGGTGAAGGGGTGAGCAGAGGGACTCCTGACAGAGGAAAGTCTGTAAACAAATCCACTGATGGATAAGGGGCAGGTCTGCATGGTGACAATTGGCCCTGGGACTGTGGAACGAAGCAAGAAGGTGGCAAAGATGCAGAGGATTAGAGACGTGCTTGTGAGAATTTGCAGCATTTTATCATCAATGTATTAAAGTCCCTGAATCTGGGATATGTTTGGAGGGTAGTGAAGAGTCACAGAAAGCACTTTGGTTTAGAAATGGGTGTGTGTGTTTGTACTAGACTGGCCTGTGTCTGCACACATATATGTGTTGTGTAAACATTTGCAGTCATGTCAGGGGAAAAGAAGAAGGCATCAAAAGGGAAACAGGGAGTGCTGTGGGCTGGGCCTGTCTTGGACTTTCCTTGATGTATAAGAAGGAACTAAGATTTGTGTGTCAAACCAGAAACATGTTTGGCAATGCCAGTAGCGAGGCCGTGGCCTTCAGGGTACCAGGGTTCTGGATCCTAGGAACCTGACTTTTCACTCCCTTAAAGGGCTGTAGTTATCAGTCCCAAGACCACTGGGCACTTGGTCTCCGGCATACTTGAGGTATCTTGTGTTCCCTTTGGATGTCTTTACTTGATAACCTTCCTGCTGACTTTGTCCCATTGTAGGTTAGCTTTCTGCTGGCCCTGCACCCTGCAGACTGTATAGAAAATGCTCTACTTAGTAAACCTGCTTAGCACAAGTTGTAGAGTCATGCAAGATCTCCTAACCCCAAATGTCCTATCTTTGTTATTTCTGATTTCTGTCCCCTTCCCCTCAGGAACCTATCACTGAAGAATGACTTGTTGGTCCTCGTCAAGAGAAGACAGAGATGTTTGTGTCTTAAGAAGTGAGTGGATAGTAAAGCAGGTTAAGAAAGGAATGTCTGTATTGTGGCCGTTCTATGCTCCAGTTGTCTAGCGGAGAGGTAACAAGGTGCAGGGAAAGGCAAGGCAAACGGGCAAGTTCAGGTGTTATGTGAAAAGCAAAACTGCCTGGCTTGACATCTAGTAGTACCGAAAATCAGAGGGGGGCATGGCAGCTAAAGATGAGGCCCCTGCCACACCCACCCCATACTCTGAGGCCAAGCTTAGCTTAAGGTTGGGAGCTGGAACAAGGAACTAGTTTGCATACTCATTATTTAAGGTAAGTGCAAATGAGGGCCAGGTTGTAATTAAGGCTGAAGGCAGACTCAAGGCATCAAATGGAGATTATGAGAGGAACCAGGTTCTAAGTCACAAGGAGGGAGTTGTTCTTCCAGAACCGACTGGTCTAAGGGATGGAATGACTCACCAAGGAAGATGCCCATTTACAAGATGAAAAACCTGTGGGCATCTGTGATTGTTCTGTCCTCCATATTTCACTCAATAGTAATAGAGTGAAAAGAGTAATTTGGGGCTCACCCACTAAAAAGCAATAGAAAGGACGCACATGGGATGCATGCGTGTATTCTACAGCTCCTGGAGAATATTTGACCTGAGCATCACCCATCCACTGTCTTTTTTTTTTTTTTTTTCTTCACAATTGTGGTTAACCTTATAAGTGACCCTAGAGGTGAAATCTCTTGGATCAGGTTACCTTTCATCTGGATTAGGATGGAATGGGGGCTGTTTCCCCAGCTCTTGGAGACTGGCCTGCTCAGGTTCATTCATGGTCAGACACTTTTTTTCTACTTGTTTATGTGTCACTATTGGGACACATCATCAATACTGTGTAAGCCTTAAAAGGTAACTTTCATCATACAGCACTATGAGGCAGGGAAGAGAGAGAAGGGCAGCGATCTGTATTAAGTGACATCATTTTAGTCTTGGTTCTGACATTGAAAGTTCGATTCACGAGATATGGAGGCTGCAGGGAGGTGTCACAAGGCTGGTTTTCTTTGTGTGGCAAAGCAGCTGTTAAAGAATACTGCACTTTACTTAAGTGAGTCTCCCACAGCTGGTTTAATGGACGCCTGAACATAAAAATTGCACCGTCCTGACCTGTGTCTATTCTGGTCCCCTTGTTCTGGAGAAGTGGGCAAGGCCTAATTGCATGATTTGGCTGTTTGCATACAAAAAGGGAACTCAAATGCATCTTATAAGTGAATACTTGGAAAGGGAGTAGAAATCCATCCATTAGTTGAAAGAGCTGAGCATACTGCAGGATGAATAAGAGATGCTGTGCTCATTAAGTGCTTTGTAAACTGAAACTGGAAGCTAACAAGAATGGAGTGAAATGACCCAATGGCAGATCTAGAGTTAAGTCTTCACACCTTAAAATGAACCAAGCATCACCATGTGTGCCTCTGCAGAGGAACTGCCAGGACCTTTGTAGATGTGTTGTGTCTGCACTGGGTAAAACCACATGCCAATAAACATCTCAGTATTTCCCACTGCTTAGATTCATCCCAAGGAAACACATTTTATCTCTCTTGTCTTCTTGGATAAGTGCATGCATGAGTGTAAGAGATTATATGTCGATACACATTTTGGTTGCAGGGAGACACATACACACGGAGAGTCAAAGGTACCTTTATCATCTTCCATTTTAGACACAGTCTTTCTCACCTTACCTTGAGCTCACACGATGCCACTATTCACTGGCCATCGAGTCCCCAGCATCCTCCTTGTCTCTGCCCCTCTAGCACTGGGATTATAGGCACATCCTACCACACTGGCTTTCACATGGGTGCTAGGGGTAGTTTGGGTCTTCAGAATTGTGTGGAGGACCTTTACCAACCAAGTCATCTTTCTAGTCCATCTACTGGAGTCTTTATGTCTAAAATATATTATTGTTGTTGTTGTTTGCTGTGCTGGCAGTTGAGCCCTGTCAAGCAAGTATTCTATCACTGGTATATTTATACCTAGTGTTCTACATCACAACCCTGCCTTTTCCTTGGATATTTAAACACTAAGATGACTTATTTTTGCCTCTGACTGTGAGTATACGAGCCATGACGTAAGTCAGGAACTCTTGTTGTATGTTCTAGTTTTTCTAGGGAAGTTCCTCCGTTCCTTGCCCTGATCTGCCTTCCTGATGGGTCAACCTGACCCTACATGCACTTCCTGGTGGGTCAAACTGACCCTACATGGGACTGGTGCTTTTCAGATCCTAGTCACCCTGCGAGCTTCAGAACATGGCTCACTGGCTCTCCCTCCTAGTGTGGAATGTTCGAGGTGGAGCTTATGAGCCTGCATCTCTACAGCTTCCGGGGCTTCCTGCTTCTTCTTGTTCTCTGAACCATTAACTTTCTTGATTAATAATACACATGAGTGTGAGTGTGCTATGGAGTGTACCATAAACACTATAATGACTTGGCATTTCTTATGGGTTATCTCTGCTTGGCTTTCCCTTCCTTCCCTCCTTTCTTTCTTCCTATTATTTACTCTGGTCATAACTCATTCTGCTGTGACCATCCTGTATGATAAATTTAGTGATTTCATAGGTGAGTTAGGCACTTAAAGTAATCCAATGAATATCATGGCAGTGTGTGTGTGGGGGGGGATTTTCTTTCTTTCATGAGAAAAAGAAAAGAAAAATGAAATTTGCTTCAGTTTCCTGTGAATCACAAAATTATCTGTTCTTTACTAGAAAGCAGAATCTCCCAGGGTCCCCAGATGTATTTGCATCAAGTAAATGACAGAGCAATACAGCCTTAAATACTGAATTCTCCTTCCAAGAAAGGGGCTATTCAAAAGTGTGATAAGTTGCAATTTTATAAACAAACAAACACACACAAACTTTTGAACTACACGATGGGTAGGAGCGCTATCTTCCTTGATGGAGACTGGAGGGAGGCTGACTTTAAAGAAATAACATGACTGGATGGAAGGAAGGTCGGAGGCTCACACTGGGGAGCCAGTGGGAAGGGAGCTAGCTGAACTGGAAGTCAGCAGTGGATACAGTTTTGCTGAAGGGGGGTGAAACCTGGTTTTGCCTCAGTGAGCGTCTGCCGCCTTCTCCCACACCCTGCTTCCAGCTCTATTACTCCATTCACATGACTAAGGCTCTGAATCATAACTACATGCCAGAGAAGCTCTAGCTGGGGCAGGGCAGGGGCAGAGTGTGTGTGTGTGTGTGTGTGTGTGTGTGTGTGTGTGTGTGTGTGGTGGGGGAATGACCTGAGAGTTTATTTAATGTCATTAAGTTTAAAATTGGGCTCAAGAGTCAACAGTTCTAATCAGCTCCCCAGTGACACTTGTGCAGCTCGTTCGCAATCACTGGTTGCCAGGCCAAGTCCCACAGGTATGTACCTGTATAGTGGCCACTCAAGGAGAGGCATGCTTAGTGAAACCAACCATGCAGGACAGCTTCCACAGGCATGCCTAGTATAGTCACCCATGCAGGACTGGGGAGGGTCCTCAAGAATCCTCCTACCACTCTCTGGTCCTTATTGTATCTTATCTTCCAGCATCCCATCTTGTGTTTAGTTAGCCATGTCACTGCTACTGCCTGTAAAGCTGGAGGCTTTCTGTTTTCCTGCCTTTGATCTAAGTGGCCCTGGAGCTGATGTAGAGGTTACTCAGCCGATCTCCGCTAAACTCATTTTCAGATCCCTAGTAGACTCCTCTTTTGAGCTAAACTGCTCATCTATCTTTGGTTTTCAGAAGAATCTCATAACTTGGTGTGTGTGGTGTGTGTGTGTGTGTGTGTGTGTGTGTGTGTGTGTGTGTGTGCGCGCGCGCGCGCGCGCGCGCGCTAAAGGCAATTATTTTCTAGCTCCCCTCCTTGAATTTGGGTGGGAAGATGAACTATGGTCGGGAATCACCATAGCTGCCTTGGAATTATCACTGCTGTGGCTGCTAGGCAGTCCCTCTGCCTAAGGAACAGAAGATTTCTTCCGTTGCATAATTTCAGTCCTTCTCAGTGCCTGATATGATCTCTAACTAAGTGACAGATGGCCAGAGCAGCTCAATAAATTTTTATTGAGCACCTAGTATGTTCAAAGCCCTCATGAGGACAGTAGTCTGGATTTTCAAGTTGATCATAACCCTGGAAGAAAAAAAAAAAACTTAGACAAAAGGGGAATCCATTTATATGAAACTGAAATAATGTCCCACTCGCATTGACCCATAAATGAAAATGTGCACTCACCCATTAGTGATGGCTCCACAGCAGGCAGGGTGGGCAGGCACAGTTTCTCTTGGTTCTCTGAGAACTTCCAAACTCGGCATCGATGTTAGACAAACACAGATCTGGCTACCACAGAATTTGCAATTGTCCTGAATTTCTCCTTCAGCACACTGGACAGTCCTACTCAGTGACTATATTTACTGGTTGGCATGGAGGAAATTTAAATCACTTAGTTTGCATGTGTATATTACTTTTCTCATAGCTGAGACAAAATGCCTTTCAGAGATCATTTAGGAAAGATTTATTGGGGGCTCATGGTTTCAGGGGTCCTATTAACCACCTGGCGAAGGCGCTGTGAAGTGTGCCATCCAACAGAAGCCTGTGGGTAGCACGGTGAAGAAGCAGATATTCCATGGGCTGAGATGCTCAAAGACCTTTCTTCAGGGACCCAGCCAGCTACCACAGCCTCCCCAGGCAGCAACAAGCTGCGAACCAGGAGTTAAAATCTAAGAGCCTACGGGAGACATCTTACATCTAAACTTTATCCGCATGTTTTCCGAGTCTGTAACTCTGACTTCGTAAGCGGCTGTGCAGGTGTGCATACTATGTCATCTTGAGTGAAGAGTAGAGTTGTCCTGATTTTGCGTGCATAGTAACTGACACCTTTAGAGGACGATTGTGGGTATTACACTCAGTCGCAGAGCCAGTATTCAGACCCAGGAAGGCTGAGCCAGTATTCAGACCCAGGAAGGCTGATTCTGTCCATCATACTTTCTGGAAACTCACGGAGTTTGTACATTTAAAAAAATGTTTGTTAACCAGCAAACACAGACACTATTGCATACGCCAGCAAGATATTGCTGAAAGGGCCCTGATATAGCTGTCTCGTGTGAGGCTATGCCAGTGCCTGGCAAACACAGAAGTGGATGCTCACAGTCAGCTATTAGAAGGAACACAGGGTTCCCAATGGAGGAGCTAGAGAAAGTACCGAAAGAGCTGAAGGGATCTCCAACCCTATAGGTTAAATAACAATATAAACTAACCAATACCCCCAGAGCTCGTGTCTCTAGCTGCATATCTAGCAGAAGATGGCCTAGTGGGCCATCATTGGGAAGAGAGGCCCCTTGTTCATGCAAACTTTATATGCCCCAGTACGGGGGAATGCCAGGGCCAAGATGTGGGAGTGGGTGGGTAGGAGAGCAGGGCAGGGGATGGGGGAGGGCATAGGGAACTTTCAGGATAACATTTGAAAAGTAAATGAAGAAAATATCTAATAAAATAATGTTTGTTAAAGCATAAGGTTTTTTATTTTTTATTTTTATTTTTTATTTTTTTTAATTGTCCCTGGTGAATTTGTGCAATACTTTACTCTTTGGAAGAACTCTAAAATAGTTTAAAAATGAAACACAACTAAATGGCTTTGGGAGCTTGGTTGTGGAAAACTCTTTAATGTGACTCTAAATATTTTAATCTCTTATTAGTTAATGCCATTTTGATTTAATCAAAGGCATCCCCGGCACAATAGAGCAAGAACCATCGTTCCATTATTAATGTTTAATGACAAAGGTTTGTACTGAGAGACTGTTGTAGAAAGCTGATCTTCCAGAACACTTTCCCCTGGACTTCTAAGAAGGCTGTTCACAGAGGCACAAAGTAGCCCTGTGACCAGACAGCACTAAAAGCATTCTTATGTGAAGTGTTTAGCTTATCTTTGAGGTTTGGGAAAACGTCCTTCTTCTCGTTATCTTATTTTGTTTTACAAGAGAATTTTTTTTCTTTTTAAAAAGACTCCGTTTTGATGGTTGTGGTATATTCAATTTGTTGGGCCAATGGAGAAACTAAGTGGAACATCTGGCCATTTGGTCATCTGGAGTCTGACGTGCAGCTTCAGCTGCAGGGGGGCCTTGCATGAGTCATTTAAGTCTTGGACCTCTGACTCCTTGCTGCAGGAGGGGAAAGTGGAGCTCGCGCTCCCTGCAGGTTGTTGCTGCTTCTGAGCTAGCTCACACACAAGATCTCTTAGGCCTGTCTCACAGAAGCATGTGAAACAATGTCTCTTCCTTCCCTGTTCCTTAGTCAAACCAGGCCCATCGCTGTTTTCAAGAAACAAAACAAAAACAAGCAAAGAAAAACAAATCAAGGGCTTATTGACGTGGGAGTGACCTTGCTCCTGCAAACTCCAGTGTTGTGATCAGGCAGCTCTCTAACCAGCAGTGACTCAGGGATCCGGGTCCTACCACCCACCTCCCCCTCTCCCTGAGCTAGAGATGGAATCCAGGACCTTAGCTATGTTAGGAAAGTGCTCTGCCACCGAGCCACTCCCTAGCCTTTCTCAACTAGCTTTTTTCTTCTTTCTTTTTTCAGAAGTAGTTCAGAGCCCTTGTCAGAGGAGGAGGTCCGGGAGCATCTGTTGTGTTTGGGTTTCATCCCGACCAATGACTTTACACACTGTCCTTACCCCTCCTGGTTCTAGATAGCCAAGCCTCTTTTAGTCAAATCTATGTGACAGCTTTCAGATGATAGCTTCTTCAGATTCTTGATAGCCAACACAATTATGCTCACACAGAGTGTTGACTGATATAATTAAAGTAGCATTACTACTATTTAAAAGTCATGATTGAAACGAACTCTTAATCTAGCATTTCTTTTTTTTTCCAATATTTATTATATAACTTCTTCATTTACATTTCAAGTGTTATCCAGAAAGTTCCCTATACCCTCCCCCCCTCCCGGCCCTGCTCCCCTACCCTCCTGCTCCCACATCTTGGCCCTGGTGTTCCCCTGTACTGGGGCATATAAAGTCTGCTTGACCAAGGGGCCTCTCTTTCCAATGATGGCCAACTAGGCCATCCTCTTCTATATATGCAGCTAGAGACATGAGCTCAGGGGGTACTAGTTAGTTCATGTTATTCTTCCACCTATAGGGTTGATAATCTAGCATTTCTTAGGACAAATGTAATAGGCACTCAGCGTGATAACGTGAATGTGTTTCAAGTCCAGTCAAAATGTTCACATCTGTGTGTCTAAGTCATGGGAAAGCTTTGATTTCCAAAGTGCCCTGTGCTGCGGCAGCTCAGAAGTGGCACTCCCGATGGATGTCAGAGACATGGAAGACATTGGTCCTGTATCCCTGACCTCCCTCACCTCACACCTCAGTCTTTGCAGTCTCCTTTTAGGACACCTGCTATGAGGATCCCTCCCTCAGGGACATCAGCCTCTTCTTCCTATGCCTTGCTGCGAGCTTGCATGTAAAGGTCACGTGTCTCAAGCTGACAGAGAGGACCGAGTGATTCTCCCATGCTCTCTTCCTAAACAGACCATAGAGTCTATTGGACACATCACCAGGCACCAGTTTTTTTACACAGCTCTTAATGAACTCAGATAAAGCATGCTTATAGCTATAAAATGCCTGTCAGAAAGAAGGTTCCAGATTCATGAGAATTGCAGGACAAGTTCTACAGGGCACAGCTATACCCTGTAGACCACATCAACAGCCCATCAGTTGGGAAACTAACCCTGGTCTAAGTTAGCATTCTGGGCTTGTCTCCCATGATGCCAACCTCTGGTTAAGGTAAGATTTTTCAGATGACCTGTTCTGGTCATTGAAACCTAGATAAGATTCTCAAAGACAAGAGTTGTTCTTTGTTTTCCTGGTAGAAAAGGACTAAAAAGGGCATCCTTGACCCTGATTTTCCCCTTGCTGTCTGGACTGTGTGCATGCCCTAGAATCCCAGTAGTTCCTTGTGAGGAGACACGGAGGTCTCAAGCATCCCAGAGCTGACCAGGAGCATCCCAGAGCTGACCAGGAGCATCCCAGAGCTGACCAGGAGCATCCCAGAGCTGGCCAGGAGCATCCCAGAGCTGACCAGGAGCATCCCAGAGCTGACCAGGAGCATCACAGAGCTGTTGGTGCTGACAGGAACTTTCAGAATCAGCACCAAGGACTCCAGGCTTTCATTATGTAAGAAAACCAGACCTATTTAAACCAGTGGTGCCTGCAGAATTTCTTATGACGTTGTGTATGTGTATGCACTACACTTTGATTTCGCCTTCTCACACCGACTGATCTTCATCCTCCCTCCTAGTCCTCCGGCCCCTTTCGTATGTTCTTTCTATCAGGCTCATTAAGGTTGCTCACAGGAAGGTCAGTGAGTGGATGTTAACAGGAGAGACCTGATACGTGGCGGGTGTGTAGGTACCTACCAGTGGCTACACTAATGAAGAATCTGTTTTTAGCTTTCCCTAGCAACCATTAATTGTATGTATATAATCCTTAGGAAGTGAAGGGGCCTCATGAACTCCTTTGAGAGGCTGTGCTTTTGTTTTGCTTGTCTTAATCTCTCCCTGTCCCTGTCCCTGTCCCTCTCTCTCTCCCTCTCCCCCTCTCTCCTCCTCCTCATTCTTCTCCCTCTCTTCTTTTTCCTCCTCCCTTTCAACCCCTCTTCCTCCTTCTCCTTCTTTGTTTTAGTTTGTTTTGCTTTTCATTTTTCATTTTTTTTTCTGAGAGGGAAAAATGTGGGGAGGATGTAGGAAGAGTTGTGGGGGGGAGGAATAGAAGGAATATCAAAATATCTTGTATACAAATTAATGTGTGTGTGTGTTTTTTTTAAAGAGATTGTTTTTCTGTTCTCACCTTTGAGGATATTAGTCCAGCATCCTTAGGAATGCTTATGAGATTATAAGAAAAAATCTTTCTTGGGAAGTATATGTATAAAATCATTTCAAAGAAAGAGAATGGAAAATCATTATAGCACTTGAGAAAAAAAATATCCTTTATATGAGAGCTGATTTCTATGCTTTGGATAGCAAGGCCCATAAGTGGAGCTACGACATAGAGAAAAATATAGCTGCACAAAATTATTTTAATCCTTTAAAAAAGATTTATTTTATGTAATGAGCATTTTTGCCCAGATGTATGTACACAAGCCTCTTACATCCCTTGTGCTCTCTGAGCTGGAGTCAAAGACAGTTACAAGCCACCATGTATGTACGTGCAGGGAACTGAACCCAGGTCCTTTGCAAAGTGCTCTTAACTGCTGAGTCACCTCTCCAGCCCTGCCTTTAATCTTCAGGACATGCTCTGTTTCAGCCCCCCCCCCGTTTTTAATAAAACAAGGACTCATCCTTCATTCACTCATGCATGCATTCATTTGATAAACATTTGTTAACATCTGCCTTGCACACGATGGTGTGCTGCTCTTCTCCTTAAACTTTAACCTCTCAGTGTGCTTTACAGTTGTGAGACTTGATTTCTACAAGGTACTTACAGAAATATCAGTGGCTTTCACTAAGTCACCTTTTCCCCCCCTCTCTGCATTCCCTTTTAGAAAATCCTTCTTCATCTCCAGAAGTCAGAGGTTCAAGCCACCATTAGCCAGCTTCCCAAAACAGCCCTGATAAGGAGAACCACTGGTCCAGTGTGTGCAACCAGGTTCTCTCTCCTGGGGAACAGGGATGAGCTGCTTGGGGTGCGGTGGGGTGGGGGATTGCGTTGGAAGACTGAGTGTGCTCCTGGGTGATGTCATAAGAAATGCTGGAGTCATAGAACCGACTGAATGAGCAAACAAAGCGGGGCACATAGAAAGAGGTCCAGACACAGTGCAGAGGGAGAACACTTGCCCACAGACACCCAGGGAACCAGATAGTCCTGTCTTCCCCGTGGCCTCCGGATGAGAACTGATCTGTAACTCGGCTGGATGCTGTGAGACAACTTTCACGTCTGTCCAAAAACTTTTATCACTTGAGCCTTCCTGGCAGGGCTCCACCTCTTTAAGTAAACCTCCTCCTTCTAAGAGGAAAATCAAGATCAAAGCTGACAAACCAGGTTTGCACAACAATGCTCCACTTAAGATAATGCAAATGAGCTCCTAATGGGTTATGGAAATGCAATGCGAACTGTTAGCTTTCTAGCCCGAGGAGAACCGAGTGAAGCGCACAAGTGGACTAAGTCCTTCCCTCTGACTCACATGGAGAAGGAGTCAGCAGCAGTTTCTGTCCTGAGAACAAGCAAGTAGGAGTGACCTACAGCCAGTCTTTCAGAGCCTAGAGGGTCTGCGCTGCAGGAATATTGGTTTCAAAGGGTTTATGGAAAAATTCTGGAAGCCTCTTCAGTTCAGTCTCCCATTGGTCTAAGGAGATATAGTATAGTTTGGGGAGACCAGGTAAGAGGAAAGACAATTATTGTAAAAGTTACTAAAGGAGTAAAAGCCATGGGTAAGAAGGAGGGAGCCATGCAGAATACTTCAAGAGGCTGTTGCCACACCCAGAGAGAGGCTAAGTGAAGAACTTCCCTTCAGCCAACTCATTCTTCAAGATAACTGGAGCTTGATCTGAGGAAGTCCGGTATTAAGATTAGTAAAGCTCCACCCGCTTTTGTGAAGTACAGGTGTGGTCACGCCAGTAGGAACCTGTTACCCAGCGTTCTCAGCTGAGAAGCGGGATGCCGAGACACTCGGAGGGAGAGATCCTCACCCAGACTGTCCCCACACAACAGTGACCTTTGGGATGGGAGCCTTGGTTTCCCGGAAAGTACTAAGACTGTGAAGAATGAATGCCATTATCTACAAGCCCAAATTCCATCAGACAAAGGTCACACACATTCTTTGCATTTGAGTGCTTTATTATATTGGAATTGCGGTGACATTATTAACATTTGTACAAATGCACAAAATCTTGTCTCTTCTTGCTAGAAAGAGAAGTAAAAATCTGACCTATTCGAACAGTCTTAATGAACTCATTGTCCACTGGTAACAATAAATGTGTTCACAACGCAACAAAAAGCTAAACAGAAAATCAAACACATTAAAATGCTGCAGCAATATTTACACATATGACATATGCACCCCCCCCCCAGGTTTTATTTCTCCTTCCAATTGGAAGGTGGTTGCTTTACAGACAGACACACAAACACAAAGGCTTTGCTGTTTACAAAGACAAACAACCCAAAGTCCAGAACTTAAAGTGACGGCACCTTTTTTTTGGGGGGGGGACTTTTTCAGTCAACATTTACTTTACACAGTGCTAAACTTTTTTTCTACTATATTTTTGGACAATGTTTCTACTCCAATTGTCCCACAATATTGTGTTTGAATAGAGCCATGATTTGGGGGCCTTTTCAGAAGATCCCAGGTGTTGTGTACTCTCTATGGAGGACATTCCAGGCTTATTTATTTATCTATTAATCGCTCAGAGACAGTCCTCAAAGGCAGTTTCTCTCTGTGAGGCAGATGAGATTAGCAAAGCTCTTGGAAGGGAAGGGGTGGGCAGGTCTTGTTGCCTGAAGCCGCTTGGGGGGGGGTCCTTTCTCTTAGCTCCCTGCCCTGGGGCACCACTACTTTCTCTTGCAATCTTGATTCTCTAAAGGCAGTGTGGGCACTGTAAAGGAGTGACCGAGAATCTAATGCACTGACTGTGTGGAAGATTCTAATGATGTATTTAAAGCTGATTCATTCAGGTCCCACATTCTCCAACGTGAGGCAAAATGACTTTGTGTTTCTAAAAATTCCTGTAATGTTCTGGGATATAAACCCCAAGGTAGAACCTTAAATGGCTTAGGAAGAACTTCCTAGGTCCTATATTCTGATGAGCTAGATTCTTTAACTTGGTTTAAATATAGCAGTTGATTATTGATTCCTTTCTGATGATAGGCTTGGAAAGGCATCATAGTACCACTTAATGGTATTAATGTTTGAACAAATGCTGGCAGTTTGGCTTTACCCTATCTTCAGTTTGCAGTTAAATAGGTTTTTCTTTGTCAAAAAATAGATGATTTATAAGGGAAAAATATATAAACACTCTTTAAGCAATTTGGCTACAAGCATTACATCACTGAAAAATTCCACAAGGAATAGCAAGAGACTTTGAGCACAGGGACACATTTCTATTGTCACAACACGATGGACGAGGCTGATTTCAAAAGCTCTATGTGTGTTTTGGTATTAGATGTCTACTTGTAAGTTTATTGCTCCTATGTTCTCTGATCCTTCCTTAGACTGTAATTATAAAACAGAGGTGCTGTCTTAAATCGCGCTACAAGGCAACATTGTATATTTGAGACCTGGGAATGTGAGGACAGGGCCACTGTCACTTCAGCAGCCTTACAAAGACTATGGCTAGGACAAGAGTGAAGTGTGCATCGGGGCACACGAGAGGATAAGTCTCCTGGCTTGTTCAGGACACTTTGGTTTGGAGGATGAGATAGAAAACTTAGCGTAGCTTAGCTGCAGCCTCTTTGTCCCATTACATGATGTAACTATTTTCCCAAACAATGCTAGGAAGAAAGAGATCAAGAGGACAAACCATTTAGTGTATTGGCTCTTCTTGGCATTCTTTAGCACGCTTCACGAGGCTGTGAGGACTAGCAATGAGTGTGCCCACATAAACTGGGCATGCATGCCCTGGAAGGCATTTGAAGCGGTGCAGCTGAGAGTCTTCACGGGACAGTTGTAAAGGGGGAGCCCAGGAAACCTGAAGGTCAAGGAAAAGAGCAGAGGAACGGGAAGGGATCAAAGAGGTAAAGTGCAACTTTAAAATATAAATTATTTTAAAAAGCAGAAAAGAGGTTCTGAATCACTGCTGTCGCGTAGGCACGGGTTTATCCTGGGAAGTCGCTTCCCATACCCTTCTGATACAAAGGGGGTGGGGTGGGGGTGGAGCTTAAAAGCTTAAAGCTGCTGCACACAGTTCATTCGCTGTTCGGGAGGGGCCAGGCAGCTCCAGCGAGCTGAGTGGTGCAGGGTGCAGTGAGGAGAAGCCGGGGAGGAAGGCATTTTATGGGTAAAAGAAAATCCAAAGCCTGCTCGGGTTCCCATCGCTGATGCCCTTTAGTTGAATTTGCTTCCTAAATGAAAGAGCTTACGTGAAAAAAAATGAAAAGAAGAAATACATTAAAAAAAAAAAAACTTGCTCAGAAGGCAGATTAACTAAGAACTCACAGAGCAGTAAACACGCCTCAAAAGATGCAAGAAGATCTGCGCGAGGGATTCCAGCAAGTGACAGGAAGAGCCACACAAGACCCTGAAAAATGGCACCCTACCTAGGGCAGGTTATTAGGGACTAACATTTTCAAGACACATAGAGCCTACAGAAGAATACTGTTCAAATGGAATGTTTAAAATAACATTTATTAATAAATATCTCATACATTCTAAATTAATAGATTCCTGTTCAAATTTGCTTTGGTCCTTGAATCCCACTGTACATACATACATATATATTTTCTTAGATGGTTTTACTCAAAAGGAAGGACATTCTATTCTAACTGAAAGGCTAGTTTTATAGCAGATACTGGTGCTTAAAAATAAGCCCAGCTAAGGGCTGTTTTTTTGTTTGTTTGTTTGTTTGTTTTTAAATTGAAGCTGGTTTATGATTCTAATGGCAAACTCTAGGCCACTATAATCTGCTTTCCTAGCAGGCGACAGTCACCTGAACATTCCCCACTGACAGGAATACCCACTTCATTTTATTAATTGATTAGCTAAGTTCCAAGGAGCACTGGCTGAGCAAGTCACCCCAATCCTTACGATACACACTGCAACAGCACCCACACTATCGGTCACCCACAGGCTATTTTAATATGGCAACTATGTTAACATGTTGACATGTGGATAAAGAGATGAGGAGGGTCACCAGCACCAGTAGACCATAGCTAATTCCATATCTAGCTTTGAGATTAGAACACTCATCCGGGGCTGGGTCTTTCAGTCTACCTATCGCAGCATCATAGATTGAGAAAGGTGTCTTCAAGAAGCATTAGTGTGCCATGTCCTTCTCTCAGTGAGTGAGGATGTACACTAAGTTTCCAGCTCTCAGCATCTTAGGCAGGGAGGTACTGGAGAAGTGCCCAGGAGGCTGGCAGGGACTTCAGAAGCAGATCCTGTGATAATGGAGCCACACAGGAGTAAGAGAGGCAGTGTTACTTGAACTCCCTTTCCCTCCTTGGATGGGAAACTCAGAAGGCTGTTTGTTACCACTGACTCCTGAAAGTCTGTATGGCTGACATTGGTAACTGGATGGGAGAAGACAATGAAAAGGAATTAGAGAAATGCTCCTCCTCAAGGTGCTGGTGTATGGCAGACAGCGCAAGGGTTGCTTCAGGCAGGCTCTGAGATCTGCTAAAGGATGGACCTTTCTGTGGAATCTTGACTAGGGATAAACCAGGAATTAGATTTCCCCAGAAGTTTTTCTGGACTGACAGCGAGCTGGCACCCTCACTGACTCTATCCATACTGCAAACAAACACACCTAAAGGGCCTGCCCGTAACAAGAAGGCAGTTTATCCTAATTATATGTTGAGAAAGGCTTGCTGTGTGTGGTGGCTTGCCTACTTAGCATAAAAAACAGACATAATTGAGCTATAAATAATGCACATCAGTCAAGCTGTCGAGTCGCTGAATTAAGAAAACCCAGGCAAGTTCTTAACTGCAAAGGCTGTCCCTTGAACAGCTAAGTACTTCAGTTGAGAGGCGGGAGAGACATAAACTGAAAATCATCATTTTAGTGGCGAGTCACTCCCTGGACGTTATGATATTACTAGTGGATTAAGAAAATTCACTTCTTCAAGTGCTATACATGTAGGCAGGGGGGGAAAGGTCCTGTTTGCCCGAAGCAAGTGTCAGGTAGAAGCTACAAGCTCTGCCACTCCAGCTTACCCCTTCTGTTTTGAAGGGAGCAGGGCACCGACCTGATCTAAGGAAGGGATTTTGCAGAAAATGACCTTTGATTTCAAACCAGAGCTATGAATGTTAACTTCCTTCAAATCTAAGACTTACACGTTTCTTAGCAAGCCGGTTAGGTTAAACAATTTTGTTACTGCTGGAATTAAGAAAAAAAAAAAATAACAATATTAACTCAGTATTTAAAATACTTGAAAATTATGCATTTCCCTAAAATATAATAGAAATTTCTGTTTGCTCCATCTTCTTTCTTCCCTTTTCATTTTTCTTTTCCCTCTTTTAATT
Source organism: Mus minutoides (assembly GCA_902729485.2). Classification (NCBI taxonomy): domain Eukaryota; kingdom Metazoa; phylum Chordata; class Mammalia; order Rodentia; family Muridae; genus Mus; species Mus minutoides. Next base: position 434,801 of record LR750500.1, on the reverse strand, counting down.
TTTTTTCATTTGTTTTTGATTCTTAGGCCATATATCCTTATGCTTTACTGAACAGCCAAACGTCTCTCAAAAGCACAGCATACATGAAAAATTATTGATAAATATTGATTTTTTTAAAGTAAGTTATTAGATAAAACTGAAACTAGTTATAAAAATCATGCTCAGAGCCCTCATATTTTCTTTTTTTCCTCTAAAATAGAATTTTTTAAACTATAGTGAGCAAAAAAGTACATCCTTCCTTTACTGAACTCTTATAAAAGTGACGGCTTTTGTAAAATACTGTTCTTTTAAAACCTATACTGTTCATAAACACACACACACACACACACACACACACACACTCACACTCAGGCACACACACCCATGTGCACACACACACACACACATAGGTTAGGAGGTGAATTATTTGGGCAGAGATGAGACACCAGCATATGCCCAGACTGCTAGTGAGAAACATTAGCCCCTATTATTTGTGAAACACGATATTAAAACACCAGCAGAGTAGAATGGCTTGTTTCAGGAGGCACAACTGTGGTTTGGGTTTGATCTGCTTTCCATAATGGGCAAGTCCGTGGACATTGCTGAAAATATAAATCAGAACTATTCAGATGAGCGCACCAGCCTGGCCACCTCCATGGGACTCGGTCATCAGCCAAGGAGTCTGACTGTTCTGGCAAACAGCGAGTACCCTGAGAATCGCTGGCCTTGCTTTCTCTCTGTTTCTCCAAGAGTGAGTTTGCTTTTGCCCACCAGAACAGCAGAGCTGGTTCCATAGGCTTAAGAAAAAAAAACAATAATAAATCTTAGGTTATTAGCAGCTGATGATTGAACAATGTAATCTGTGTAGTGAACAGAGCCCTTCTGAACTATTATATAGTGCATGGATTTTTGACATTATAGACAGGCCATAGAAGCGAGCTGTAATTCAAGGGTGTGATGTTAGAGTCCACATCCTTATTTGAATTTTCACAGTTGGAGCTTACAAAGTCCCTTTCCCTAGTGTCTCCACAGCTGGCATTCAACAGTGCTTCACCTATAACCAAACCACCTTTTATTTGCTCTGGTTATTAAAAACATTAAATCAGGCACATTAAACATCTCCTGGTTGCTATTTTGTGAAAGGCAAAAATTGAATGAACTCCAGCTGTGGGTTAAACTGTGGCTAGGTCCACAGTTTCCAGATTTGCTTTTTCTTTTCTTTAAACATTATTTTCTTCTTTACATGCAAAGCTAAAAGGGAGAAAAGGAAACAGAAGAAAAGTCAAAACAAAGAATGAACAAGAGATCCGGGGAAAGGGAAATGAGATGGATATTGGACATCTGCGCAAGTAGACCAGAGAAGAAGGAGGGGGCCTGAGATGCTTGGTGGCTTTCATGGGATATCGATGGACCATAATTTATTTTTTTTTCTAGCAAGAGAAAAAAATATTCAGGAAGGCCCATGTGTTTAACTGAGATTCTGGTGACATCACAGCAAAAACTCAACATGAGTTATGACATCATGAGCTTTCCCACCCAGTTACTGTGTGGATCCATCTCACTTGACATCTAAGCATACCTCATTTTGGCTAAAAGCTGTAGTTTAACAAGATTCATTGTTCCAGGCAAAGGGTTGGGCTGGTAAGAATGAAACCATGGCTATATACAGGAAAGGTTCCGTTTATAAACAAGAAACTGGTACCAGAAAATTGCAGAGAAGCACCAACGTGCTCCCCAAGCTGATAGATATTCATTGCATATCTCCCTTTTTTTTCTTATATAACTAAGTATAAAAGACAACATTTCCATAATAACTATAAAAATGAAAGCCAGTCTTTGAAGGGCTGAGGCGTCTTCCAGGTCTGAGATAATTTTTAAAATGCCCTTTTGAGAAAGGATGTACAGCATGCTACAGCTCTTCTCAAAGGTCAGGTTTGACCTTGACCGATGCCTTTTAAAGAATAGGATTCAGGTCTGTTCTGTGAGTCGTGAGCTGACTGAGGGTGGAGCTCCCCACGACCTCGCTGACCGATGAGGATGTAGTGATGGTGTTGTGCTGGATGACTTGCTGCTGAGAGCATGCTGGCACAGGGCTCGCAGGAGGACTGCTCTCTGGACCTAGGAGAAAACACAGACACACACACAAATATAGTTCTTTCTTGGTGGAGCTCCTCGGGAACAGATAGAAATGCTATTAGACATTAAACTGTGTGTGGAGGAGCTTCATACATTTTCTTCTGGAAGGTAAGGCCAAAGCTTCATTTTAAACTGAGGTCACCAAGCCAAGCCTCCCAGGTTCATAGCTATGGGAAAAGCCAGACTTTCCCATTTGTAAGATGTCCCCATAAAATGTGCTTGATCAAGCCTTGGGGTGTGAATTCCCCCGTCTTATATTTTCAGATAGCCATTTGTATATTAAATGTGGAAAAAAAATACTCACATGTGGTGGGAGAATCTGTGTTGCTCAATCTAAAAAATTATTTGAAAACAAATTGACCTTCAGCCACGATTCATTGTTCCTCCTGCCTTCCCTTATTCACCTAGCATTTAGTCTACTGCCATTGTAAGTACAGAAAGTGGAGCCAGGGAGAAGGGACCCCCTACATTGTTTGCTGAAAAACAGGGAGAGCCCAGGAGCTTTGCAGCCTGGTGGCCACCATGCAACATCTCCTGAGACACTAGAGGCAAGTGATGCACCCAGAGCTGCCTCTCAGCTCCCAGGTTCCTCAGGAGGACGAACACAGACCTCTAGTAACTGGACTCCTACAGACTCATTTCTGGCTACAAAGCAGGAATTTGGTAATGTGCTGTCAGGGAGAGTAAGGCCAGACCTTATTGGGGGTGGGGTGGGGTGGGTACTGGGCATGGTTTTAGAAACAGGACAGGAAAGATGGCTTCCCCCGGCAGAAGCATCTGTAATCTCTTAGTCATTCCCAAGTATCTGCCTGAGTGTGCAACCTGTGCTGTATTTTTCCCTTATAATAAAATTCAGTGCAAAACGAGAGACAAGTTTTCTTCTAAGGAATGAAAGCGTGACTTACTTAAATACCCTTGTGATTCCTTCTGCATGGCTGTTATTGGACAGTCTTTATGTGTTAACAACAACTGCTTCAGCTGGGCCACCTCATTTTTCAACATGGACACTTCATTCTGGGAAGACATAGTAACATTTTGTTGAGAAGACCAATGAATTAGCAAACACAAAGTCCCATCTGCTTTCAACGACAGAATTACCAAGCTTTACTGATTGTGTTCAAATGACATCCAGAAAGTTACTTAGAGGGATTGATCCATTTTTTTGTAGTTTCCCTTCCACTTGGCCCTCTTATTGTATCGGTCTTTTGAAGAGACCAAAGTTTAACTCAAGAATTGAACCCCTACTTAAAAAGCAGACCGCACCCTTTAAGTGATGGGCTCTGGAACCAGATTATATAGCTGAGATCCCTATGCTTCACTGACCATGTGACCTGAGATAGATGTGACCATGGATTATCTAACACGATTTGGTTAAACCTCCACCAACCTCATTTATAGCATCTAGAAGACAAGGTTAGAAATGGTACAATGTACAATGAACTTGGTGACACCAAGTATATAAGTAGAAATCACCTAGAGAAGAAAGTTCCTAGAAAGTCTAGACATTACTTGAAAAAAAATGAAGCTGTTTCTTTAATGAATATCTCCCACTTGCAAATGCATTTGGAACACTGGATAAACTGCACACCAAATAGCATTGCTAATAAAGTAACATCCGTCTCATCTGCAAAAGCTTTCCCCATTATCCTTCAAACCACAAAATAATGATAATAGTAAGAAATTATCCTAAAGATGAATAAATCACTTAATGGTACAGGAAAATTGCTCTTAAATCTGTGAGCATTCATGAAGGCAAACAGTACCTCCCACTTCCCAGCTAGGATGATTGATAAGCTGCCAGCCATGGTCCAAAGTGACTGTTAGCAGCTAAGGACAACTTTATTCTACAGGGAAATTCACATCAGCCTTCAACCAACTCCTTTTGAACTTTAACTGAATTATGTTGTTTAAATAACATTCTTTAATTCTCCACACCAAGTTCTCCTATTTTAAAAATAGTATGTATAAGAGATATTTACCTTTAGATCATTATGTATCTTTAAGTATATGCTTAAAAATAAAATAAAACCACTCAAGCTGAAACAGAGAATTGTTTTGTGTGTGTGTGTGTGTGTGTGTGTGTGTGTGTGCATGCGCACAGCAGGATGAAATATCTGGCTACTTGCATATTTTAGCACTGACACTTTTCTGAGCACACCATTCCAGATACCCTAGCAAAACTGGCAGCTACAGATGATATAGACCATGAAACTTAGAAACCATTTACGGAGAACCTACACTTTCTCTCCTGTGGCCAAGAAAACAATGAGCAAAGTATAAAAGTCAAACTTGGGGGTTGGTGAGATGGCTCAGTGGGTAAAGGTGCTTGCCACCAACGCTGATGACTGGAGATCAATCCCTAGAATCTACATGGTGGAAGGAGAGAATCAACTTCTACACGTTATCCTCTAATTTCAACATGTGAGACATGGCACATGCAAATCCCACCATAACCAACCAACCAATCAACAAACAAACAAGCAAAGTATTGTAGTTTTAAAATTAACAAACAAAGCCAAACTGGATTATTTTGCTTTAACACTTCTTAAATTAAAAACCAATCACTTTTGAGATCAGGTGGTCGTTTTGGAGATGGTGACTTCAAATTCCATTTCTTCCCCTACTGTGTGCTGGGCAGTGGCTGTGTCTTGGTAGCACTTGAGCTCTTGCCAGGGTGTGTTGATGGGCTATACTTTGAAACACTGGTAATGCTATTCATTATCTCTCCAACATTACTGGGAGCACATCCAAACTCTTTCACAATACACTTTTTGCTTCCACAAAGCAATTTTACTATAAAACAGCATAAACATTCATGCCTATCAATAAAGCACTATCAAAGTATATGAGAGCATCATTTTGAACACAAATAGCAAAATACTTTGCTAATAAACCAAAAAGCTGCAAGTAGAGAAATTAAGTAAGGTCTTGAATGGTGTAAAGTTCTGTAAGGATGTAAGAATCAGGACTGGAGAGATGGCTTGGGAGTTAACAGCCCTTGCTGTTCTTGCAGAGGTCTTGATTTGGGCTCCCAACACCCACATAGCTCACCACCATCTATAACTCTAGTTCCAGAGGATTTAACAATGTCCTGTACAGTCTTTGTGGGAACTAATTACATAGTGCATATACACGCATGTAGGGAAAACATTAATATATATGAAATATAGATATATATATAATCTAAAAATATGCAGTGCTTTAAGAACAGGCCATTGTTTAAGAATATACTTGAATATGCACATATTTCTGACATTAGTAATAAATTGTGTTATCAGGTCATGTCATGGTTCAGAAGTGAATACCAGTTAATAACATTAACAGAGAGGAGCAAGCAGTCCCTGAGTTCAATACACAGTACTCTGATGCAGCGGGGAAGAAGGAACAACCTAATAGCCTTGAAATTCATGCACAGGAAGTTCACAGGAAAGAGGAGAAGCAGCTTGCTCCTAGGGTTGAGAATAACCATGAGGGCTGAAGGCGTAGCCCAGTGGTACAGTGCTTGCCTGGTATGGGCAAGGGCCTGGGCTGTGTCCCCAGAACTACAAACCAAACTAAATGACACCACTACCAATGCCAGCGGTTGGGGCTGACTTTCCAGATCATTCCACTGAAGTCCAAAACAAGATGGCTCGACTAGCTTATTTCTTCCTAGTAAGACAGCTTCGCAGTCTATAGAGATTGTGTGCTACCTTTCTACTGTGCTCTAATCACCTAGCTATCAAATGAAGGAACTGATCATGAACTTTTTTGTCCGTGAACTGCCCTGGACATTCTCACAGATGCTTATACTCCAGGCCTTGGGTCTCATGAGGAAGACGACTCCAGCATCTTGTGTATAACCAGATCTTACCAGTCTAGATCACAGCGCACAAACCACAGTTTCATTTCAGTGAGAACAAAACCTGTATGTCCACATCTGCACTTGTGTTGAGAAAGAGTTTTGAAAACCTTTGTTGGATGTCACGAGGGCCCTTAACTTGAAAAAGCTCAAGAACTGACGGCCTAGAGAAAGGAGCTAAGATGGGAGGCTCTGCACAGACATGGCATCTGAGGACTCCAGATTCAAAGAAGTCAGAAGCAGGAAATACACAAACACTAGGCTAGGCTTCTAGTAAAATCCTTTTTAAGGCGAGAGGACTCGAATCACCTTGAATTTGTTTTTGTAAGAGAAAAACCAGATAGAGAATATTTTTTAAAAAATGCATGAAAGGAGTCAGATTTGGCCTGGAAGTTTAGCAGGGAAATAAAAGCCCAAACTGTGGGAAGAAAGGTGAGGAAAAATTCACCTTTCTTGGTTGCAACACCATGTCTAGGTGCTCAGATACAGTGTTTTCATAAAAAAAGTATAAATAATAGACACGCACTCTCTGACTGAAGTCAATCCTTTCCTTTTTCAGTTGTGGAGTGACTTGGGGGTTGCTCATCTTAAAGCAGTTAGCTATTTAGATAATGATGGTAAGAGAGGGACTCTGTCACAATGATGTGTTTTCAAACCCATAAATCCGCCTCGGGGTGAAGTAGGGATCCCACGGAGGTGTTCCCCACTGTGATAGCATCCTTTAAACAGCACCTTCAGTATTCCCTGACAGGCACATTTACAGCTTGGGGCTTTGGTGATGTCGTTTTGTTATATGACAAATCCACAATACTTTTTTTTTTTTTTTTTGTATAAGCTGGAGTTTGTGCCAAAAACATAATTATCACAAAGGGCCTAGAATCCCACCCCCTTTTTCAGATTAGCTGAGGGCAGGTTTGGTCCCTCAGAAACAAAGGACTTTCAATTTGTCAAGCAACAGTTTCCATCTGGCCCACTCCCCTGCCAAGTCCCAGACCTGGGTTGGTGTGTCTAAAATTTCAGCATCAACTTAGACCATGTGTCTTTGCACTAAAAAGGAAAAGCAATTACTTGAGTGGGTGACCAGATGATTTCCATATCCCCACTGAATGCAAGCAACCTAGGAGCGCCACATCGGCAGGGATCTGTCCCTGCAGCAGAAGGAGACAGACTCATTTGGTTCACTGGTGTCAGAATGAAAGATGTCAAAGCTGTGGCTTAGGGTACAGGCGATTTGCCCAAGTCCCTGCTCTGATACTTACTGGTTGTTAGGCATTGGGGCTTGATGCCTTATCTCTCCAAGCCTAAGTTCCTCCATATTGCAAAATGTCAGATTGGGCATTTTCTAAATTTCTTTAAATCCTATACCTGTGATGTCCTCTTGGGCAGAAATTTGCTGTGAAGCTAAGGATGAGGTCTGCCTTTTATTTATTTATTTTTCTGGGTCTTGTTTTTCCAATTAGAAGCTCTGCAGAAGCCTAGCTATAAGATTCTATTCTGGAAAACAACTCAAAAGTGGCAGCTGGCCACTCAGACTTTGGAGACTCCATTTGGCTGGGGCTTGTTTGCTTAGCGCCTTCTATTTCTGTTTACTTAAAATTTGGCTCATGGAACCAGTCTCAAGAAAGACACCTTTTTTCTTTTGACATCAAGAGGAAAAGGGTCACTCAAAGGTAGCTGAGACCGTGAAACCCTCTCCTGTCTCACAGGGCATGGTCCACATATACAATATAACAAATACCATGGGACTGCTGGGCCCTCTGGTGCCTCTGTAACAAGCAGTGGCTGAAAACATCAGTAAGTGGGGTTTCAGAGATTCCTCTCCCTCACCCCCTTTTCTGCATAGCTTTTGTAGCCAAAGATATCAGTGTCTACTGCATAAACTTGCTAAGGCTAAGATTTTTTTATTCAGTTTTTAAGACTTAATACCTCTTTTTCTTGGCTGTCTTAGCTCTAAAATATTAAGCGCACGCGCGTGCACGCACACACACACACACACACACACACACACACACACACACAGAGTGAATTAGTGTCTAGTAAAGGGTAAATGTACTTTGTATGTTTCTTGAAAGCAGTCATAAATAAGGATATGTCAAGGCACAGACACATCTGACCTTAAACTCAAGGGCATCTTTCTGTGTGGCTCTGCTATGACTCTTCTCAGCGAAGATCCTGGAGTAAATCTGTAAAGACTCATTTGAATTCACCCTGATTTAACGTTCTGTGTCTGACCCGTGTCTGCTGGCTGTTCATGGCTCTGCTTTCAAGAACTTGCACTCAGCCAGAGCTGATGTTTGCACTACCCACACGCTCCGTTCCAACCAGGGGACAAGTGGCAGAGTCTGGAGACTCTCTGCTTGTCACAACTCACAGGGGTTTCCTCCTGATTCTAATATGTAAAAGCCAAAGACACTGTTATTGGGGGATGGAGTCAGTAGGGCCTAAATTGGAAACTCCAACAGGTTTCCACCATCTTCCTGTGGGCCTCAGAACGGTCAGGATTTCCTACTTCAATCATTGCTCAGCCGATGTCCCAATGTGTGCTGGGTCCGTACAGATCAGAGCCTTCACTTTTTAACATGCATGCATAACATACTTTAATTCTTTAAACAATATATATATATATATATATATATATATATATATATATATATATATATATATATATATATATATATGTGTGTGTGTGTGTGTGTGTGTGTGTATGTCTGTGAATGTATGCTGTGTGTGCAAGGTACCCATAGAGGCTAAAAGAGGGTGTTAGATGCCCTGGAATTGCAGGCATGGGCAGACACGACCCCTCTCTATGGATGCTGCGAACCAAACAGGCCCTCTGTAAGAGCAGCGAGTGCTCTTAACTGCCAAGCCACTTCCCCATCCCCCAGTAACATTTTAAACACATGTCAAAGTGAAAATGTATCCATGAATGCTAAAATGCTTACGGGCACTCCTGTTAAAGGTTTCTCCTGGACGCCTCTGCCCTGTCTGAGGATGGCAGTGGCTTTCAAAGTGTTTAGCTTCCAGACACTGCTTTGTGGTTTGACTCTGCAATCAAAGCCTTACCAAGTTGGTCAGGCATCCAGTCTGTGGACACTCTAGACAGAGGGAATTCATTCAAAGATTCGAAAGAGTTCAGGTCATATGCTAGAACAGGGAAAAGCCAACAGGGCAGGCGGAGTAGTGAGACATTGTCTCAAAACTATGTCACAAATCAGTACATGACCTTCGTTTTATGTAAGCTGCGCAGCTTCTAACTTCACCTTGTCCATCACAAACAGGGTGATACATTTAGGTCAGGGGGGTGGGGGGAGATGAATGCCTGTAAGTTATGGAATTCAGTTCACAGATACACTAGTCTTCCTTTGTATGCTTTTGATTCAGACACTGGATGCCATAAATCTTGTCCGTTCAATGTAACTCACAATGCAAAGACATCCCAAGCGCTCCTTTGAAAGGGTGCATATTTGGCTGGGGATGTAGCTCAGGTGGCCAAGTGCTTGCCTAGCATTAGGGAAGCCATATTTTCCAGCACCACATAGAACTGAACACTGATGTCACATGCCTTCGCTGCCCACACTCTCCAACTAGGGGCGAGGGTGTCAGAGGTTCAAAGTCATCCTTAGACACATAGTAAGTTCAAAGCCAGTGGGGGTTACACCCTGTCTGAAATAAAATAAAATAAAATAATCTGCTGTAAATATTCTGAGACCAGACTGGAGATACTATCCGTTTCTAAGGTGTACAGTCTTTCTTTGGGTGTCACCTTATCGCCTTCCTTATGCACATAGCTCAGCTCTGAGAAGAGCTGGCTCGATTTCATTGGCATGTTTTTTTGGGAGACTCTTCCTGATGTTAGAACAAACACTTTGAATGGCATCCCTGGTGAGCCGGGAGTTCTTCCGAGAAACCCAGCACATTGGTTCCAATCCTCTTTGCCTGGGATTCAGGACAATCCCAGAAATAGCTTCCTTAAAGATGTTCCTAGCTAGGCCACCCCTGGAAAGCAAAAATCACACAAAATTCCAACGATGCTGAGGTTGGATTGAAGATGGAAATGGGTATTTACTTTTTAGAGCAAACAAACCTGACACAATGCCAGGACATAAAATATTTTTTCTGTTAAAAATAAAAATACAGACAATTGGGTGTATGCCTGGTGCCCACACTAGATAGCTTCCAGATGAAGAGCCTCCTGTGCCAGGGACCAGGCTAAGTGCACCGTGGACATGGGTTTACATCTTACCTCCAACTCTGTAAAGTTGTTCCCTAATTATAGATGAGGAAACAGAGAGCCAGACCACTTAAACACAGCCAGAAGCCACCAAAGCAAGGTACAAAGTCCTGCTTCTGTGCTTGGTCCCATGAGTTCCTCATCTCTTGTGGGAGGACTGAAGGTACTGAACTACCTAATGATGCTGGATGAGAGAGCCTGGGTTCCTCTGAGGCCAGGTGTGTGGTAGGATGCTTGGGTCAACAAGCCTCAAGGCAGGAAACGCCAGCTGTGAAGGCTGGGGAAGGGATGGGGGCCGCACCTGAAGCTGCATGTTTGTCTGGGTGAGCTCTTCAGCTTTCTTTTCCAGTGACATCACCCAGACCTTCCTCTTCTGTCTGCAGCGGGTGGCAGCGGCCCTGTTCCTTTCCAGAAATTTTCTCCGCCTCTCATCTGGGTCCTCATCCACCACTCTTCGCCGGCGTCCCCCTGTGGGCTGGGGTGGTTGTATTGTCTGCGTTGGCTGCATCTGTTGGGTGGCTGGTGAAACCTGAGGGGAAGGAGAGGGAGGAAGTGATGGGAACAGGAGAAGGATGGTTTGGGTAAGGAGGACTCCCAAGCCATTGTTACAAGAGCAAAGCTCAAGAAGCGAGTTGGGTTTTAGTAAGCACGGGGAAACTTGTTCTGGGGGATGAGATTAGCAGTGAAATCACACTTGTGAGAGTAAGAGACCTTGAACTGTGATCCATGTACTTGGACCTGATGATACAAGAAGGCGATTTTTTTTTCCCTGCAGGACATTTGGAGAATCCTAGTGGTGGTACTGTGTGTGTGTTAGGGTGGGGGTGGGGGGGGGGTATTAAAAAATGTTTTATTTAAGATGCTTTAAAGAGCATTAATTTGACAGTGGATGGCTACCGGGTTGAAACAGGTAAGATCAAGGTGATTGGCATGATAGTTTTGTTCTGTTTTTGTTTTTCACAGAAAACAAAAAAACCAAAAAAAACAAAAACCTGTATTGTGGGTTGTAGGCTCTGTTACTTCTAAATGTGTTTAAAAATCACCTCAGTGGGACACACCCGTGGGACACTGCCACCCCTGGACTCCTCCAGAAGAGCCTTGCACATTCAGAAGGCAGCTGGGGTCCTCTTTCCTGTTCCCTCTACAGACTGCAAATGGGTGTGGTCAGCACTGTCCTCAGGGCTCTGACTAAGGAGGAGGGAGACTCCAGAGAGTGTTTTAGTGACTGTGGCCTGGGCCTTGGACAGTTGGCAAGTGTTTCCAGCAATCCTCTCTGTCACACACAGTATCTGCGAGGCACTGAGGACAGGTTGCCTAACGCACATCTACATTATAAGGAAATCCTAGGAGTGGTCACATACTTTATTAAAAAGTTTTACTAAGCCTGTAGACTCCTTGTAAGGCCTGTGTGGGACTCCACAACACAGAAAAGTTAGAGACCCCCACACAGCCAGCTTTATTTCCCTCTAAGAGGCAGACACATGGTCCCTTGTGAAATGTCTATGACTCCCTCTTTATATGTCTGGACACCTAATGCTCTCGCTAATGCCCTTCACTCCGCTCGCCCCCCCCCCCCCCCGCCTGTCTCTCAGTCACCCAGGCTTATGGTTTAATACCTATAAAGCTGTTTTACAAGAGACATTTAACCTACAGAAATAACAGGGGAAAAGTTTTCAAAAGCTAAGCTCAAACCCCTTTTCAAGCACATTCAAACACCATGATTGAAATCAATCAGAATGACTATAATTGCACCAATAGTAGCTTCGAGTTGACGTCAGTTGAATGATGATGATATATTTCAGTCCTAAACTCTTGTCAAACCTTCTATGACTAACTACAAAAGAATCGGGCTCGGGAGGTCGGTCGGACTGCATCTTAGTAATTTTATCTAAAGCAAGGATGTTTTCTGAAACTCTTTATTGACAATTCCTTTCCGCCCAATCACAGAGGGATAACAAAATAAATTAATTTTCTAAGGTCTTACTCACTGGGGTGGCTGGTGATGACATAATCTTTGCCATTGGCCAAGATGTAGCAAACTTACATTTCAGATGCTAACCCCTGAGCCAACTCCTGCTGAACCAGACAGCAGGAGCTTTTGCCACAAGGCTGTTTTCATGTCTTCTTTTTTGGGAAATCTCTTGCTACCAGTCCTATACAAGATGAATTTAAGCCAAACTGGATTTTATTTTTTATAGCAAGGACCTCTGAATGCCATGGTCTACTTCCCTAACTTCAATCCACCTTACACTTTGCCCTATTTGCTGAGAGTGAGTTCAGGCCCAGTGTAGGTACAGGGTTGGGGGAGTATCGGCTAAGAAATATTGCTTGTGACCATCAAGCGTTACCAGCATTCTGAACTCACACCTAAATTGTGTAGGAAAATTGCAGGAAGCTGGCAGAATTTGAGGCTACAACCTAAAACTAGAACCTGTATCCCTGGTAATTGCCATGACTATTACATACAAGGTAGAAGTCTCTTGGCGGGATTTGTTTTGCACATTATAATCAAAAGTAATGAATGACAATTTGAAGAAGACAGAATTTGTCCCAAGTTATCTTAGACTCTCAGAATTAGAAGGACCTTCTGAGATCTCTGTATCTCCTGTTCAGAAAATTTATCAGGATCTTGTCAGTAATCAGTCCTGTGCATTTAACCTGAGCATGGTAATTTAGAGTACTGACTAAATGATCAGCAGATACGGAGTCCAGAATAAGGTTTAAAAAAGAAAATCTAGGTGTAGCTAATTATATTAGCAATTAGCTAATTGCACATACAATTGGGCACTTACTGACTTGAAACAGGGCAATTGGCTAATTGGCACTTAGCTACTGAATGGCTTTCATATTTATAAAACTGTTAACTTGTCTGAAAGAACTTGCCCAGAAAGGTACCCAAATCTTGATGTCCTATGCGTCAGTAATGAACTCAGAGTGGACAGACTGCCTTTGAGGTGGCTTTGCATTCTCCTTTTTGATGCATGTCCCAGTACAACAGCTGACTAAAATGTGAATAAAAATGTGCCCAGGGCAACGTTTTCTTTCTGAACTACTTGCTAAACTTCTTTCAAATTATTTGAGTTTAGAATTGATCCTGGCTAGCATGTTTTAAAAACCTTTACAGACCCTTGGTGACTTCATATTCATGAAGGCCTATAAATTTAATCAATCGGTATCACCACTTTGCTGATTGGGAAAGCTGAGGGTTAATCTATGCCTCTGTTCACAGTCTCCAAGGTCAGTCAAGAAAAGAACTGTTTTATTCTATTTTATTTTTTTTCTGTACAGCTCAACTCTTCTTGCTAGATAGAGTGCCACTAAGGGTCTTTGCAAAGGTAAATTAATCTAACAGACAGGTTTGGCCACCTGTGGCTGCCCCCACCTCTATGCTCTTACTTTACCTGGTTTGGGCAGGGAACTCTAGAGCTCAAAGCACTGCTTGGTCTCAGAGCTTGGCTCCAGAGGCAGAAAGCAATGGAGAGCGCTAATAAGCACTCCTTGGCAGACCTTAGCTTCGACGCCATTCTGCCCCAGTGGGTTGGGGCTGGGCAGTGGGATCTGGGTGGAGAGGACTAATGAAAGTCATCTTGCTCGAAGCCCCAAAGTGACCAGGGCTCACCACACTCTTGGACATGTCCTTCATCTACTTAGGAAAACCTAGTCCTGTCCAGGGCCTTGCTTGTCTTCTTAGTCTGGGTGACATAACGTCTGCCTGGTCCCCCACTCTCTCTAAGTGCACTCTGCATGCTTATTCTCTTCCTGACTAGCCATGGTGACTCTCTACCCCTGGGATTTGACCTTTCTCTTGGTCTGGTCATCTGCAGAGCTTGGCTGCCTCCCTGCCTCCTCCAGGATTCTGTACACTCAGAGATGCGTCAGCTCTCACCATCTCTCCAGCACCTTGGGCCCTCCCCTTGCACTCCGTGACGACCTTCATCTTCAGGGACTGATACTCTTCAGCTTCTTAGCTGTCAGTTCAACTGTTCACACCTTTCATTACAAGCTCAAGTTTCTCTTAATCCTCCTATCAGTATTATCTATTTCTTAGGACAAACTTTATGACATGCCTGCAAAAATATAGGTTTTTGGAGAGCTTACAGTTTTCATTTGCTCCTAGCGATTGAAGCTAAAATTTTCTTCTATTGTTTATACAACCTATGAGCAAATCCTGTCTTACAGTTCACAATCACCTCCTAGGAAATGCACAGAGCTCCCCCAGAATGCCCCTAGGCTTAGTAAACAAGGTAACAACAGAAGACTGGAGAGTTAGTGTTTCATCCATTAACAAGGTCAGGAGGAAGAAAGAGACAGCAGGTGAAAGTCTACCTGTGCTTGGTTGCCGGTGTGCAGGGGTGGGTGTGGCGAGGTCTGGTGGTGAGCCGGGTGTGCGTGAAGGTGGGAATGGGAGTGGTGGTGCGGGTGGTTCTGCTGGTGGTGAGGCTGTGGGTGGGGATGGTGTGCAGGGTGCTGGTGCTGGTGTGGATAGGGGTGGTGGGGCGGCAGTGTCTGGTGCTGATGCGGGTGTGAGTGCAGGTGGTGGTGCGACGTCTGGTCTTGCCGGGAGCCCATCATCTCCATCATGTGTCCGATGGTGCTCATGTTCCCGTTTGACATGGCGGCAGGATGGTGAGACAGCGCAGCCTTCAGTCTCTGAAACAGAATAAAGGAGGGGGTCACTCACGCACAGTGGGGATGGATTTGGAAGCCAAAGGACTCACACTGTTGGTTCTCCAATATTTTTGGTACTATTGTTACAGCAGCTATTATGAGTGCATAGCTTTATAGAGTTTCACTTTAAGTGTATTGTGATGGGTAGGAGGGTCATTGTCGGTCTGTTAACTGTTGTAGTAAACACACAGGCTATCCTATCAAGATTTACTGAAAGGTATTTCCTGGGGTACTGTCACTCATCATGGCCTATTGATAGCAAAATGCAAGTATTAACCCAATGAAACCATTTAATATACTAACACCATGAGTTGAAGGGCTCCAGTCCTTACCTGTGTGCAGGGACCTCAAGTATAAAACATCTTGTCTGCTACAAGATTTCTTAGATGCAAGGAAGAGATCACATTCAATTTTAGCATGCAGGAAAATAGCTAATATTTTTTTTTGGAATTCAAGTCAGCCTTAGCAATCCAAAAGTAATGTGAAAATCTTTTGCATTACCACCACACTCCCCATGACCCTACTGATAATTGTCTTTTTTTCCCCCTTCACACAGTCAGCTTCTTCTAACTTCATGTATGAAGTGAAGGAAGAAAGAATGAGCTGTGGTATTCACCCTCTGTGATGGCCAAGTGGACAGGCCAGTACATAGCCACCAAGAAACTTTCCTTATTACAAAACAGGCATGCATAGGAATAGCTTCCACCTGAACCTAGAGCAGAAGCAAGCCCGTGTTATCAGACAGATTCTTCACCACTGTGAACTTCAGTCCCTCAGTTCAGCCACCCTAATGCCCAGGCAGCTGTGTAGAATGTGCAAGGGAGCCTGCTCTTCTGCCAGGCAGCTTCATTTACAGCCAGGAAACTGACGTTTCATATAATACTTACAACATAAAATGTTAGTTACTTTGCTCTTTCTCCTTTCTTTCTCCTTCCTTCCTTCCTTCCTTCCTTCCTTCCTTCCTTCCTTCCTTCCTTCCTTCCTCCCTCCCTCCCTCCCTCCCTCCCTCCCTCCCTTCCTTCCTTCCTTCTTTCTTTCTCTTAACCCAATCACTTATATTATCAAAGCCATTCCTAGCTTACAATATACAAAGTTAGGCCACAATGTTGGACTTGGTCCATCAGTCAGCGACAGTATTACCTCTGTTCCTTCCATCTTGTGTTCTGTGTGGGAAGTTATCCTAATTCTGATGGCCCCTGTGTGCTAAAAACACTATGCAATGAAGTTACTCCTTGGAAATGTCCCCTAGGAGGACACAAGAGCCGCCTTGGCAAGCTCACTTGTATTGGCTCTATGAAGAGTAGTGGGCTCAAGTTCTCTGTAGATCTGTGGCCTTATCTGATGACAGTGCCAAATGTTGCTGAGATAAAGAAGAGCTTTCAGATGGGCACAGAGGCCCTGGCACTGTAGCCAACAAATCAGTCTGTCTCAACCAGCTTGACGAACCAAATCTTTACTTAAACATAAGTAGCCTCCAAAAGCAGATAGGGTGGAACTCTGTTGATCAAGATCTTCCATAGCTATTTTCTGTATCTTGGTCCTGTCGACTGATCTCACAGTGTGAACAGTAGCCACTGCTGGGACAGGAAGGACTTGCTAAGGACAGTCTGCATCCTGGGAAAGACTAGGGCTTGGGTACTGTGTTTACTACTAAGCAGAAACATGAACTGATAGTCCTCATCTCTGTGTTTGAGAGATGATGTCATTGGTTGGTTTTTTTTTTTTTTTAAACACTCATTATAAAAAATTTAAGCCATGCTTAAGATTACAGTGAAGTCACCCACTTGGAGCCAGATGTACTGTTTGTCCTGGTGGGCAAGCAGCATTCCAGAAACCCACATTTGCATATTCAGAGCAGGAGAAACAGGTGGGATAATTGTACCAGCAAAACTCTTAATGAGTGTTTGACTTGGGATGGATTGGTTCAGATACCGCCTCTTTTCTTTAACCAGAAAGCCTCTGAATGCTGTTTCCCAATTTAAGAGACAAGGAAAGCATAAAGGGGGCTATGTTGCAGTTGTGTCTTAATTTAACTTGACTTAAGTGGAATGTGCCAACAGGCTTTCTAAGCTATTTTTAAAAGTTTCATTACAAAAACATATAGCATACATGTAGTGCCAGCACTGAAGAAGACAAAGCAGGGAGCTTTCAAGTCAAAGTCAGACTACATGCTCATGAACTCACACTCACACACACACACACATTTGCATGCAGTTTCATAGTTTTAAAATATCTACTGGTACACAAGAACTATGTGAAAAAGTAAACGCCACTTGCCTATGTACTACCCCATTCCTTTCGGCCCTGGCGTGTACCTTTAGGCCATGATGTAGGGTGTTTGTGCCAACCCTTTCTACTGTGGTTTTTATATGTTGCCTTCTGTTATTTATTTATTCATTTTTTACGGCTTTTGTATCCATAGAAGTAGCAAATGTGAACAACCAAACATTAACTGAGCAGAGGCCTGTCCTCACTCTGTGTTTTATAAATATTGAGTCCCTAGGTTTCATAGCAATATTATAGGCATATACAAAGGGGAGGACACACACTCAGGTATGGCTGCTGGTGAGAGAGAAGCAGGTGCCTTTCTCTAACTGGGAAAGTGAGTGTGGGAAACCACACCATGCACCCACTCCCGGAAGCAGGGATCAACTGTGCTATGACACTTCTCTATCACCAAAAGGAAAGGCAGAGAGAACAGAAAGGACTAGTGGACTGACTTGGCAAGATAGAGGTCATGCTGCAGGCTGCAAAAGCAGGTATGTGTGTCTGGCACTCAGAAGACAGCTAGAGATGGAAAGCATTCTGTATCTAGGAGGAAGGGAGGTGCCTGTGAGAATTTCTAGTTTTCTTGAAACACAGGGCCATTCAGGGCTGGGTATCTGGGTCATCCAGGGCTGAGTATCTTTGTATTTGTTGAGGAATTCATTCTTAAATCTACACATACCAAGTAGATATGGCGAGCCTTGTCTGGGCCCTGCAGTAAGGCTTACTTTACCACCAGCCCCATCTCTCCTCATAGAGCCATACCTGTTGACGTCTATATAATTTTTCTGGTGATTATTTCACTAATGCCTGATCATGAAAAGGAAACCATCTTTGAGTTTTGTTAAGTGTTAACTTCCCAACTTTAGTACAAACTAATACATAATTACATAAGAAATGAATGAATGAATGAATGGTCATTAATTTTCCCCAAGCTTATGGAGGAAACTTAGCAGCATTTTTGTCTTGGAGCACCACACATGGCTTTTGTTGGGAAGATGCTATATTTGCTAGCAGATGTCACGGAGGCAGTTGAGCCCTAGAAGTGATGTCAAAGGATCTGCTCCTCTTGTACCCAGCCTGCCCTCTAGGAAACAGCAGAGAAAAGGAAGCAAAAGGTTTCCAGGTACTGTGTGTGCTAAGTCCATCTTCACGTGTCCCTCAAATCGAGGCATGGAAAATTCAATAGCTCGGCTGAAGTGGGTCGCCGTGTTGTCTCTTCAACGCTGGAACTGACTTTCCCACCTTTAATTAGGAGCAAATGGAGCCTGACAGATATATAGTGTGTACCAGATCTTCATCTCTCAAATAATTAGCTTGTCCTGGTGAAGGGAAATTACTTGATTGCCTCAAGTCTGTTCTTGTACGTTCCAAGCCACGGCAATAACACCAGCCACGCTAATAACATTCCATTTAACTATTTATTCACCCAGCAAATATTTATTAGGTTTTGACTCTGTGCCAGTACCGCACTGGGCACTTTGTTACTTGCCATCTGAAGTAAATGGAAGATACATCAAACCAGAGCTTTTAAAAAACCAGTGGAGAGAAAAAAAAATACACTATGGTACGACTTTGGCTCCCCTTGGAAAAACCTTGGGCCTGAGTTAAGTTTAGCCTCCAGCCCTTGGCCTCCACCACAGTTGAAGGCGGTCGGTTCTGCAGCTGCTTTGCACATGTCCTTCCCCACCCCCATTGCCATTTTAGACCAGTTGGGGGGCAGTTCTTAAAGTCATGGATCCCCTGCTCCACTGTGTTTCGGTGCCAAAGGGAGCACAAGCACTGTGAGCCATTAAAATATCCCCAATATAGATAAACGCACCCCACTGTCTGAGGCGTGATGAACCACCAGCAAATGAGTCCAATCTGTATTTTGCAGAAGGAGTTTTCTTTTTGAAGCTGGGAGGTGTCTTGTTTTAAATAATACTCTGTCAAATGCCAGGAAAAGACAAGAGCGTGAGATGGACATTAATGAAAAAATAAACAAGAATTTTTTGTTCTCAGCTCTAAAAACAGAGAGCTGGGACTGCAAGGAGATTCAGTTGACTTCCTGTTGTTTTTTCTTCCATGACTTTCCAATCGCTTATTCAAGAGAGAGAACTGAGGCTTCAACACACACACACACACACACACACACACACACACACACACACATCATCATCATCATCATCATCATCATTATCATCATCATCATCATCATCATCATCATCATCTTTGTTCCATCTGCATGTTCCAGCTGCTTGTTGGATGTTCCTGGTGGGAGTGTGGGCCTGCTGCCCTGGCATTGAGTCCCATAGGATACTAGCTGTCCACTTCTGTTCATCTCAGCTCTGCCACTGCCGAGTACCAGGGCCTCAGCCCCTCTCACAGTTAACTCAGGTTTGTGTCATGGCAGATCTTGTGAACTCCAGGCACACAGCATCAGTCTTGCAAGCATGTGGGAATGTGTGCTTGTACGAATACACACCCACCCACGTCCACAATCCAAGCATGGCACGTACACACCCACACACACCCCCAGGCAGGCTTTCTCCCATTAGCAACTTGTCAGTGCCAATTAGAAACATTTGTGTAATTCAAAAGCTCCCTCGGTGAGGTGGATCGCCTATGCTCCATCGCCTTGGAAAACCAAGACGGATTATTAAACTCTACTTGAAATTCAAGTGGGAGGTGGGCATGGCGGGAACATTCTTTCTAGGAAGCTTTTCATTACAAACTGACATTTGATATGTGACCATGCCAAAATATGGTTCTAGACACAAGCATAAATCTGGCTAGATACAAATGTGGGCAAATCTGTACTTCTACTACACATTTAACCCAGTTATTCCCCACTGTTGGCTTCCTCAAAACTTTCTTCACGGTGTTTCTTTAGCATCCTCCACATAGTTGTACCGAGGGAGGGATTAGTACAAGTTTCTCGTGGCTTTCAATGGTGTGAGACCAAGGGCTTTGATGGATGTGAGCCTTTAGTACCAGTGTCTGCTGACCTGCTCTACTTGCAAGGACTTCTGAATTTAACATAATTAATGAGCTAATGTAAATGAATAAAATTAAGCTAGTTACTTATTCACTGATTTTAGTACCTACAATGAACTTGTTTAGGTTCTAAGTGCATCCTAACATAATGTAAGAGGTAGCAGGGCGTGGTGGTACATGCCTTTAATCCCAGCACTCGGGAGGCAGAGGCAGGCAGATTTCTGAGTTCGAGGCCAGTCTGGTCTACAGAGTGAGTTCCAGGACAGCCAGGGCTACACAGAGAAACCCTGTCTCAAAAAACCAAAAAAAAAAAAAAAAAAAAAAAAAAAAAAAAAAAAAAAAAAAAAAAAAAAAAAAAAAAAAAAAAAAAAAAAAAAAAAAAAAAAAAAAGAAAAATCAAAAGAAAAAAAGAAGAATGTAAGAGGTAGAGTGGATGGCATGGGGAAATGTCTGAGCTGTGAGCATCTTATGTATGATGAATTTGAATACCCAGGAGCACATGTGGGCTTCAGAGTGTGTACTGAGAATTATTGTATAAACCCGATTCTTAGAACTCATATGTCTCAGAATTTTTATGAAGATAATCAACTAAAATCATCCTTGTTTTTCAATCGTGGACTAGTACTCGTCTGACCGGAGGGGAGACTGCGAGGAGATCCTCTGCAACCTAGTCACCTAGAGACTGAAAGTGACGCTCGCTGAATGGCATCAGCTATTAGAAAGGTGTATGGTGTGAATGTTAATAAGAGGGAAGGAATAGCCATTGTTTCAGAGAACTTTAAAAAAAAGAAAGAAAGAAAAGAAAAACATGTAACTTGCAGTGAAGAAGTGTGGGCACGTGTTGCTATTGTTTGGAGACAGGCTCTCACTATGCGGCCTTGAACCAGGCCTTGAACTCACCACGATCTGCCTTTCTCTGCCTCCCAAGTGCTGGGATTAAAAGCATGTGCATCCCTGGGAACATCTTGGTTCCTAGCCTTGCTCTACTGGCCCAGGAAGCAGTCGTGGGCATTAAGTTCCTCTTTTATGAAATGTAGATACATGATAAGACAAGAGAAAGGTTATCCAGGGAATTGTGGGGGCAGAGTTGGGATGCTTTGTGAGTGGGCATTTCGGTGGGGTGAATCTTAGCTTTTTATGAACCAGAAGAAAGCAGGCCCAGTGAGATGGTTCCGAGGGTGGGTACGCAAGCTGAAGGACCCGAGTGCCACACACGCTGGAGGATCTGAGCTCAGTTCCTGCTTCCCAGGATTGAAGATAAGAACTAACTCCTAAAAATTGTCCTGTGGTTTCTGCATGTGCACCATAACAGAAGCACACCTGAATTCTCAGACATAACACACACACACACACACACACACACACACACACACACACGAAATACAGTTCTACAAAGTAAACAAGAAAACCAAAACTCCTTTCCTCAGTATTAAAATACTTTAGTTCCTCTTCAAAATTTTTACAAAATTCAATAAAAATCAACAATGAAGTGTCAATTACACCATAACATACAATGTCACAAGTATTAGAGTGTATGTTAAAAATCCAGAAACAGAAGGTCACGTTCAATTACAGTATCTAAAACACACAAAGCCAAAGAAAAGACTAGAAGTGGCCAGGGACTGGGGGTGGGGGAGCACAAGGTTTCCTTTGAGTGACAAGAAAACTTTGGAAGGACAAAGGTAACAGCGACACAAAATGTAGTAAGAGCTAATGAGGCACATGCTATAAACTGGTTAATTTTATTAGGATTTTGCCTCAATTTTCTTTTAAAAAAATATTGCAAAAGGCTGGGTTTGTGGCTCAGCTGCAGAGTTCTTTTTTACCCAGTGCGGTGCTGGCTAATTTTATGTCACCTCAACACAAGCTAGAGTCCTTTGGGATGAGAGAAATTCAATTGAGAAGACACATCCATAAACTTGGCCTATGGGCAAGCTGTTGGGCATTTAATTGATTGGCAGTTGATGTGGCGGGGCCTCCTGGGGAAGGGGGTCCTGTGTGCTATAAGAAAGCAGGATGAACAAACCCAAGAGGAAGATGGAAAACATCACTCCTTTACACTTTCTGCTTCAGTTCCTGCCTCCAGGCTCCTGCCTGGAGCTCCTTCCCTGATTCCCTCCCCCCACCCCCCTATGATGGATGATGTCAAGCTGTAAGATGAAATCAGTTCTTTCCTCTCTGAGTTGCCATTGGTCAGAGTGATTTTATCACAGCAATAGAGACCCAAGACAACAACATGAGATTTGACGAAGGTAAAAAGCTAAAGGAGGAGCTAAAGGGGAATCGTGTTCCCTCCGACAGAACACTGGCAGAAACTTCATTTGACAGTCACTGGGATGCCATCAGAAGCACAACGTCATGCAGGAGAGAACATGAAAACGCCTGGCTCTAGCGTGACAACAGTCAACAGGAACTTCCAGCATTTGTCTCTAGGAATTTGTCTTTTAAGCAAGAAATTGGACCACCCCTTTTCTTGCAACACAGTCACCTGTCAGCTGGCTTAAAACCAAACAAGAAACTGCAGAAGACATGGTCCCAACTTGGTGACAGAAAGCTAATAGTACTGCTGACTGCCAGTACTCCAAGACTGGCTCCACCTCAACCAAGAGAAACTCAACACAATGAGGCAACACCTTATTCTTGGCTAGCAAAACAAATAAAGAGTCCATTGTCCTAATAGTCTAGGGAAGATGGGGCTTGACCCAGGCACAGGCCTAACAGGATGTGGGGATTCTGTAAAGCACACTTAGGCAATGCAGCCATTGGATCTGCTGATGTGGGTTTCCAGTTCAATCTGTGGTGCTGAACCAGAGAAGCCTTCATGCAAGAGAGCAAGACTCGGATTCTTCCCTGCACTGGGCATACCATACGGGAGTCCATGCTTCCTTCCCTGTCTGTCTTCCTCGAATGCCTGCATCAGACCTCCAGTAGAGGAGCTTTCTCTGAGTACTGAAATCTTCATTTTAGGCATCATGTGGGTTTCATTTTTACCCCTGGCGGGTTGGGATGGGTGTCCATTATTCCTGTGTTCTGGTATGTTTGCCTGTTTCCAGCATTCATTGTCCTTTTAATTGATAAGTTGATCCATCTAGTCATGTTCAACTGCTAGGTAGAGATGGTGGTAGTGTGTGTGTGTGTGTGTGTGTGTAGGGCTGAGGAAGACATCTCACAACTTTTCTTTTTAAAAAGCCTGTTGTTGGGCTGCCCTTTCCTGTTCTTGCCATAGCTTGGATGTCATACTTGGACTGCATGCTCTCTAGATCTTTGCTCCTTTAAGCCACTGAGCCTAACTGTTAAGGGATGACCTCAGGCAATAATTTGTCCCTAGAAGATAGCATCTGCCAGTCTCTCTGTGGGTTTTAAAGGTAGTGAGGACAGAGTGGGGGTACTGAGCACACAGTGGGATACCTGCTGGTCTTCCTGAGGAGAATCTTCCTGTGTCATAGCTTCTGGCTTATTGCTTTCTTATAGAAATAACCTTTTGGGTGGCAAGTATAGAAAGAATAATCCCTTTGTCTTGTTACACACACTGCTTTGTCCTAAAACCCCAACACCTGCAAACCTAGATGCCTTTAGGAGAGGGCTATTTCAGAGTTTTATAGAAGAAACTCCTATTGGAAAAACCAAACCTTGTTATGTTATTTCAGATGAGGACTTATTCGGGATCACAGGCAATAACATATGTTAGAAAAACACAGACCTCTGCATTTGTAATTCACCATGGAAACTCCATGCGAACACAGCACAGAGCTGAGGGTTTTAACAGTACAGAAGTCAGGAAATTTAGAGTTAGGTTCCCCAAAGACTTCATTTTATATGAGCATCACAGGGCCTTCCCTGAGTTGTGATCTAATAATCTGGCAAAGGAGGTGTAACGAATAAAGAAGGAAAGGGTTTCCTCCTTATGCTAAAGTTCCCAAAATCTCTAGCACGATGGCCAGAGGACAACTTTTCATAACTTGTACCCTCTAGGTGCACTGTTTTTGCCTGGGTAGGTGACAATAATACCATTGTCCTGTCTGATGCTGGGGGTGCAGGACTGGGCAGGGGGGCTACATTGCAGGAACAGGCAATGAATTGCCATTACCTCTTTCAGTCCTCAGGTGGATCATGTCCATACTCTTGTTAGGACAGCTGCATTCAGTAGGTGGTGCCTTTAGCTTTCTCCCCAGAAGGTACCTCAATCACTCTGATACTCAAACTTCTAAATCTGAAGTCTGTCTCCAAACTCCATGGGACCTGGAGAAGGATTTCCTGTGCCCACATCTCTGACTAGCCTCTCATCGTGCCTGATATCTGAAGTATCATCCTTTGGCTTCGTTCCAGTTGTATGACATCAAGCCCCTGCTGGAGTCCCTTAGGGTCAAGGGCCCTGGAATTGCTTGTAGTAAGAAACTTCCAGGTGTTTCTCTTCTTTTGGGGGGTAGGTGATGGTGTCCTGAACCTATTTTCTATGATTGTGTCACTGATCTTTATGGATATGAGAGGTGGGTGGAGAGGATGGGTGAGAATGATTGATACTAAGGTACCATGTAACTTACTCTGTGGTTTTAGGGGTATTAGCGGTCCAAGGAACCACTAACACTGACTTTCAGTGGCTCTATCTTCATGTTGAAGTTCAGGCTCACCGTTTTGGTCTAGATTATGACTCTTGACTCAGCAGTCACATGAAAATGAACGGGATGTTGGGCATTAGCCCCGTGATTCTACACACAAGGTTTTCATTCTGTTCTTATGAATCTCCCGGTCTACCTTGGCAGGGAGGGAATGCAGAAAGGTGAGGTAGGCAAGCATGTATAGAGGTACCATTATAGCCAGTCTTCATGTGTGTCCTTGAAAATCATACCATCAAGAAGAGGATGCATGAGGAAGGTAAAACACACACACATACACACACATGCACATTCACATACACATATGCACACACACACACACACACACTCTCTCTCTCACACACACACACACTCAAACACACACATATGCACACATGTACACGCAAACACACACAGATGACATATACACACATACACAGAGAGAGAGAGAGAGAGAGAGAGAGAGAGAGAGAGAGAGAGAGAGAGAAACAGAGAAACAGAGAAACAGAGAAACAGAGAAACAGAGAAACAGAGAAACAGAGAAACAGAGAAACAGAGAAACAGAGAAACAGAGTCAGGAGTCAGATTTTCCACCCAGCCTGGATGTGTACATTTTAAACATTTCAAATGTGGGAAGGGCAGAGGTTCATAATTTATGAAGAACCCAGCAGCTTGTATGTGTATATAGCAAGAAGCTGTTCATGAGAAAGCTTTAAAATTGTGGCCAAGCAGACACGTTCAGATCCCCACCGTTCTCTTCTACATTTTACTTTTTCCTTGATAACGGTATTATGAGAAACTGAATATTTTAGGTGTTCTTCAGGCTTCAGTTTTTGTTGCTTCTTTTGAGAGTAACAGCATAGCAGGGGCTCTTGCTAAATTTCCTTCTGATCCTTTCTGTTGTCTCCATGGGCTACTTCAATAAGCCAGAGATCTAAATCTACGGCTTTACTGCCTGCAACACCAGCAAGGGAGGTGATGGGGCAGGGAGTGGGGAGCATCTCCTTAAATCATTGTCCCAACTGAGCACCATTCTAAAAATGCCAACTAGAAAGCTTTCGGGTTGATTTATGAGTTGAAAAGGGCCTCTCCAAGAAATTGCCTCTTAGCAAGCTGAAGACAGCATTTTCTCAACCCTGTAGTCATCTCCATCCCACTTCATTATGCTTCTGACTCCACTTTGTGCTTAAGCTCACGGGGTACTGAGGGTGCTATAGTCATTTGGGCTAGCCACTAGCTTCCTGAAGAGTTAAGACTCCTTAAAGGTTTCCAGCCCTTGAAGCGGGAGGCACAGATCAATCTGCATGTTTGGAGATAGAGAAAATTCTTGTGAAGAAATAGTAAGCCATTTGTTTAAAGGCGAAGAAAAGGGATTTGACACTTGGTGATTTTCTTCAGGGTGCAGGCAGTTAGGCTGGGCAATTGTGTGGTTAGAGGAAAGATGGTGGGTAAGAAGGGCCATGGTGCCCAAGGCAGCAAAGGGCCAGGCAGAGGGAAGGCAAGAAGGCTGGAGGTGAGAAACTTCTACCAGAGGTTGGAAATACCTTCTTCTTAAGGGTCTAACATTTGTTGGCAGAGCTGAGATGGAGTATCATGAATACAAGTGAATACAAGATTGAGTTGAAATATTCCCCACTCAAAAATAAGTTCAACTCCCCCCTTTGAAAATTGTCTACTCCACCCTAATTTCAAGATAAATTAATTACCAGAGGGCATTACCAAGGAATTTCTTCATTTCTTCTTATCTGTAAAGGAAGTCTATTTCTGATGTAACAGATAAGCATCTTACAAGGATTTTATTTTATAGGAATAACATATTATAGGGATGATTATATTAGAAATTTCCCCACTTCTGTAAGGTTTTCAAGCCACGAATGGTTAACCAGAAGCTAACAAAATGGTTAACCAAACATGTCAACTGCTAAGTCCCTGGAAACAGTGATGGCCATTCTAGCCATGAAGAGCTGCTCTCCCATTTCTGAGATCCATGCTAACCAGCCCAGCTGATTTCAGAATGACATGGTGTTAAAGGAACCCACTCAGGTCTGCAGAGTCAACAAATGTAAGAACACTGCTGCAGTCAGGCAGCCCTTGCTGCTCTGGGTGTATGATAGTATTTCCTCCATGTGCATAGCCACTGGGCTTCCCACCTGTTCTGGTCTGACTAATGACAATGAGCATTATTTTTTTTTCAATTTCTCAGTAGTACCTATGTGCATGGCTGCACACACACGTACAGACACACACACACACACACACACACACACACACACACACACACACACACCCCATACCACATGTGGAGGTGAGGGAGCAGCTATCAGGAGCCCATTTCTCTCCTCCCACCATGTGGTTTCCAGGGATTCAACTGTAGCCATCAAGCTTGGTGGCACATACCTTTACCCTCTCAACCCTGGTGTTGGTCTTAGGAATCTTTTCCCAAAAAGAAAAATCTATTAATATTTTTTTCTTGATACTGTTTCAGAGTCTGCTATGTATGTATGTATGTATGTATGTATGTATGTATGTATGTATGTATTTTCTCTTTTCTCACTCAAAACTATCCTTGGCTTCTTTCCAAAGCTTATAAACTCGAGGAAGTCCACCACTCCTCAGTCTCCATGGTGGGTACCACACATTATATACTTTACTAAAAAGGAAACCTGTTGAGATTCAAATACGTGAGTTCTTACAGTAAGCATCATTAGCTATGAGTAGAGCTGTGTTTTAAATGAACCCAATTGGTTTCGATTATTTAGTAGCTCAAAATCTTTTCTGGAAGTAGGAGGGATGGCTACTAAAATTCAATTTATAAACAAAGAAAAATTATGAAAATAACTCCATTTCCTCTAAGACACTAATAGAATTAAAATCAGATTATGATATGAGAAAATATATCAAAGAGCTTTTGTTGGCTCTATTCAATAAGTCAGGGTACCCACCATTGCTTCCCTTGGAAGCTATTGGTGCTCCTGAGCAGAGTATTAGAGAGCTGTACACAGAAAAAATGTGGTGGAAATGGAGGCATATAAGTCACTCCTACTACCTCAGGGTTTGAATATAACTACCAGTATACATGGCAGGAAGATCTTGGCAGCCTAGAGTATGTGTCCTATTTATGCTGACAACACAAACATAGGTTGGCTGTTTAAAACAGCAGTTATACTTCTCATTTAAGCCTGGATTTTTGGGAAGAGATAAGCTCTCCAAACATATTGCTCTATGTTTTAATCTATTTTTGTTTATTTATTTGTTTGTTTGTTTGTTTGTTTTTCACATTGTATGGGGATAGAATCCAGTGCCCTGCACAGAGTAGGGAAACCCTCAACTTCTGAATTATATTCCCCAACCCTTGGTTTTGTGAAACGGGATCTCCTTAAGGATCCCAGGCTGGCCTCAAATTCATGCTTTTCCTGCCTCTGCCTTCTGCTGCTAGGATTGTAGGCAGGCACCATGATGTCCGCCTGTGCTTCTCTTTGATGTTGGACAGAATTCGGATTTCTTTAACAGCACGGGTCAGTTTAGCAGAGATGTTCTTCTGTGGATGATGGGGTGACATCCAGATAACTTATAAGTTGAAGATATAAGTTGAAAATGTAGTCCACACTTTTAACCCACCAAATACCTTAGCATAACACACTATAAACCCAGACTCCTTAACCTCACAGCTCACGGCTACTGCCTACCATCAAAAGATAATACAGCACTGTGAATTCCTAGTCCAAGAACTGAATGCATATGACCTTTTTAACCAGACAAAAAGCAATAAATTGTAGTAGCACATGTCTGAATATTATCATAAGCATGCTATGTAAGAAACCTTTACTCAGGAGCTTTGTTTCAAAGCGATGGACAGTCAAGAAGCCTAGTTTAAAACTAGCAAGCTCTGGAGAGAAAGTGGAGAAGAGACTGGAACACATTGTACAACCTTAGCTGGGCTGATTTCACTTTAAACGACAGTAACTATCTAGGTAAGAGACAAACACCTTCTTGTTGACCATGGTCATTTTAAGACTTAAGGGATACAAAATAAAGTCAGATGAATTCCATTGCTTTGACCTAGAGATGTATAAATTAGACA
Organism: Mus minutoides; assembly: GCA_902729485.2. Lineage (NCBI taxonomy): Eukaryota > Metazoa > Chordata > Mammalia > Rodentia > Muridae > Mus > Mus minutoides. Next base: position 406,029 of record LR750500.1, on the reverse strand, counting down.
GATATTGTTTAATTCAAACATGATTTAAAAAATAAACACATTAAAAACAAAAAAATGCCTGGCAGTGGTGGCACACACCTTTAATCCCAGCACTTAGAAGGCAAAGGCAGGCGAATTTCTGAGTTTGAGGCCAGCCTTGGTCTATAGAGTGAGTTCTAGGACAGCCAGGGATACACAGAGAAACCCTGCCTTGAAAAACCAAAAAAAAAAAAAAAAAAAACAAACCCCAAAAAACCAAAACATATAAAATATTAAGCGTGAGGTGAACTCAATGCAGTACTGCTGTCTATAGACAGATATAGGTGGAGTCTGTTTATTCTGGGAGGAGACTGTTGTCAGGACAACAGAGAAAAACGTTTGAAATGCAATTTAAAGTCACTTGGTTGCACACCTGAGATTTTCATCATCCAGGGCCTCCCAAAGACGTGCTGATTTGGAAGTAGAGTCTGGGACTAAAGTGGCTTTACCTTCCATATTCGCACGCTCAGTGGAGCACAGATGCATAACTTGGACCTTAATGTACTGAGGCTCTCCATGAAATGTTCCATGGTTCTCTTTTGAAACTATAAGACGGTTCATCTGGTCTCACTTCAGCTAGGCTAATGGCGGCCTACCTCCCAAAGATTCCTTTGCCTTTTCCAACTGGCAAACCCTGGCTTCATTTCCTCTGGTGCTGTAGGGATCACCGAGAAGGACTGGCTTGGCATGGAAGCTTTCTTTCAGCACTGCCCTGGCACTTGGGGAGACAGTGCTCCTTCTTTGAGCACACATCCTCTGAGCACTGTCTCTGTGCACAGTAAGAAAGAGCTGGATGAGAGGACCTTTCCCATTCCCATTCAAGGAGCTCGGCATTCAGTCTGTAACTCCTCTGCCTGGTGATACAGTGGTATCATAGGGATTTCTATTGAGAAACAAGTTTAGGTTGCTGAGTTCAACAGAGACACCAGAAGTCCCAAGGCTAACTCGCATCTTTAGAGAATAACATATCAAATGTACGTAGATATTGGATTATATGCTGCTATTTTCCAAATAATTCAAGTAACGTGGAGGCGTTTGAAGTGACTCCCATCAAACCTCAAACCTGACATCGTCTTCTTAGTGACAAGTTTGTCCATGGCCTTTGGTGGACATGGTGGGTGGCCAGATCTAGACAGCCTACATGTGCCTGTTGAAATACAGCCATGGAGACCCTGAGTTAGGCAGGGCATCAGTTGCTTCCTTGGTTTTCAAATAACTAACCCAAGACTTGAGATTCTAGCAACATCCTCACACAGCCTTTTAGTTTGGGCTTAAATAGAGCAGTAAGGTGTTCATCTCCCTCCATGCCTCCCATTCCCTGATAAAGAATTTCAAGAGTGATCATAGATGTATACAAATTAAAGCATCTATATAAATTCTCCTAATATCTTTCCTCAGATCTTCTATAAAATATAGATTATTTAAAAATAAACTTTAAGGTTTAATGTTTCTTTTTCCTTTTTTGTTGAGGTGCTAAGAGCCTTGCCCTTGATGAGCAGGTAATCTGGTGCTGTATCCACAACTCTCTCTCTCTAAAAGTTGATTTTAATAACTTTATATTTAATATGCTCATTTCCGTGAAAAGGCTTGAGGAAAGGCAGATGAGATGGGCAGCTACCAAGTTAGGTACGAGCTGGCTGTCTTCTCACTCAGCCTTCTGACATTACCCTTAATGTCCTATTTGATACTGCCTGCCTCCTGTCTCCCAGATGCCACTGGAACTACCTTGTGACCAAGGGATGGAATGATACCTATGCCTCTCTCTCTCTCTCTCTCTCTCTCTCTCTCTCTCTCTCTCTGTGTGTGTGTGTGTGTGTGTGTGTGTGTGTGTGTGTGTGTGTGTGTTAGGAACAATGTAGTTTGCTCTGAGATTTTCCTATAGCTCTTTAAACAGCCCTCTGTCACAATTTTTGCTTGGGCCTCACAGACCTCAAGTGCATTCTTCAGGGCAGACAAGCCTCTGAGGTGTGAATGCCCTCGAATTCATGAGCACAATGCTTCTCTTTGTTCTTCAGAGTAACCTGGATTCCTTGCTAAGTGCCACACCTCATGCCTATTAAGAAGCTGTTGGGTCAGAGACAGACCATGGTACAGCCAGGACTGAAAAATGTCAACAAATGCACCCCCTCCACACACACCCCAAAACAACAACAACAACAACAACAGTCCATCATAACCACTCTAGTGCAAGAATAAAGTAAGACATTAATAAGAAATGCATCCCTCTCTTGCCTGGCAACAGCTAAGGGCTCCACTTAGAGACGTCATAGTTTGGATGTGACCCTAGCGTCACTCCCAGTGTGCAGATGTGTGAACATTTTGTCCCAGATGGTAGTCCCATCAGGGTAGGCTGTTGGACATTTGAGACTGTGGCCTAGCTTGTAGAAGTGGGTCTTTGGGGGTGGGCCTGGAAAGTGCTTTCTCCCTGATACCACGTGATCTCCTGTCCCATGTCCCTGTTACCTTGCCTTCCCAGACACGATGAGCCAATATCCTCTGATCCAGGAGCCACAACTCAACCTTCACTGAAGTTGCTCTGTCAGGTATTTGGTTCCAGAAATGAGGAGGGCTTGTGCTTGGAAGGCCGTGAATGAAAAAGATGAAGAACCTGCTCTCGCCCCGCCAGCGGCAGATGCAAGGCCCAGCCTGTTCTCTGAGTAATTTGTGCATTACCCCATAGACAAAGTTTTAAGATCCACTCAGAGATTGAGAGGCATTTGTTGGTGAGGGGGAGGGTTGGGCATACAATCCAGATGCTTCCTGAAGCAGTGGTCCCTGCAAGGTCTCTGAAACACAGAATGGCATCAGAGGCCTGAGGGGATCCACACATGGATTTGCCCTGACGAGGACTGTTTATTTTCTAACTCTGAGTAACGACACTGGAGACCATCAGAAAAATGAATATTGAAAAGCCACCTTCAATTGTATAGAGCTGTTCATAGGTCATATGATTCCAGCGACCCATTCTGAAAAAAAAAAAAAAAAAAAAAAACTGCTTGTCAAAGCCAGAGCCTTTAGCAACAACGACTTGTGATGGGATATTGGGATACAGAGAAAGAGGTTTGAACAAGAAAATGAAGGAAGATGCTAAGGTGAATCACTGGGTGGAGAGTGAATGGCTGTTCAGATTCTGATGTCTAGAGAGCTTTTGCAAAAGAACTGTCTGGCATTAGCAGTAGAGCATGATGAAGCAGACCCCATTAAGTCTTCACCGTGAACCGAATCACACCCCATTTCTTAACAAGAGTCTTGTGGGCTTAAACCACAGGCTCACAGCCCAACCTTTCTTGCCAGGGCATCAGACAAGTCTTGCTTTCCCACAGCCTGGCACGGAATGCCAGCATCCCACCACAGTACCGCGGCTTAAAGATCTGTCGTCGGAACAGCCAAATACATTTCTCTCCACACAGCAACACTGTCCTGGCCCTCGGCCAGAGTGGGAAGACCAGGAGGGGGGGAAAAATCCTATAACTCAGCAAACCAAAGAAGAGGGTGGGTTGTGGGGAGAAAGGGTTGAGGTGGCTAATTTCTCCACCTTCCCCCCCTGCTGTGGTTAGAGCTGGGGCAGATAATTTATCACACATTTTGACTGCACGCCAGCTGGTGGTGGAAAAAAAAAAGAAAGAGTTGTTTATTAATTCAATTAGTTGGCTTATTTATCAGGGCCGGGTTAGCAGGGGCAGTGTGGAGACCAGAGGATGCCTGTGTCGGGCTGTCTCTCATAAGCCCAGTAGGCAAGTGGAGGCACATAAGCTTAGCCCCAAGATGCGAAGTGTCACGCAAGCTGTGTTGGTCACGCCTCGAAAGTGACAAAGAGGCCCATCAATTGTAATGAAATACTAGGGTGGGAAGATGTTCAAAACAGGACAAAGTTGTCCGAGTGATGACGGCCATTAGTGTTTATCACCCTTTGGGGGGTGACTCTCATATACAGTGTTATGCCCTTTAGGCATTTGGTACACACCTTGGTTGTCGCCCCCATCATTGGTGGTTAGGCATAGGCTGTCGATTAGAAGCCTGAGCTGGGTCAGACAGATTGGTTATTCAGCACATGATTTATTAAGGGAACTCCACAGGGTTTGCAGTGGTTACTTTATGCTAAGCTGTGTTTGCAATGGCTTTATCTTGGGTACTGCCAGAAGTCCCTGGGCAGTGGATGAGATTTGCAGCTGTCTTGCCGGTGAGCTTCCCAAGGTGCAAGACCTCATCAGTTTGCACAAATTACTCAGGACTTCCCTAATGCCTCACGTCACTCATTGAGCGTCTGTCTTCTGCTCTAGTCTGACCCAAGCACTTGGTAGCCCTAGGCCACACATCTGCTTCTAACCCAGTGGGGATAAGTAGAAAAGAGGTCGAAAAGAGAGAGGACTGAGATTTTATTCTTATTCATTTTTTTTCTTATTCTGATTATATTTTATTTCAATGTAACTTGATTATAAATTGACTATAACATTTGATTTTTGTTTTGATTCAGATTTTAATGATTTCCTTCATGGAACCTACCAATAAGAAATTTAAAGACTTGAAGGAAAGTGGGTTCTGGGCACATGGATCAGTGTACTAATTTTATACATGATTTAGAGAAAGTGATATGATTAAAAATGGTAATAGGAAACTATTAATGTAGGAACATGGTAAGATTTTTGTGGGTTAACTGGTTAAGGGGTTTTGTTGCCTAAGACATGGCAATGGTAAGGTCCCGATACTGACTTTAGTGAGAAGCCCTGTGATTTTCTCACTTTTTCCTGGTTTTGTTCTCTAACATGTATGGAGTAAGTGCTGATTACTCTCTGACCCATCCTCCATGATTCAACTCTTATTACCCCTATAGCTTCCTACCATTCCTATCAGTCCCTGACTCAGATCTGTCACTCTTCAGGCAAGGCCATCTGTGTGAGCATCCGGTGAGAACTATTTCTTAGAGCCAGGTGGGGTCACCAATGGGTTCCCAACTGAAAACAGTGTCTCCCTCTCTCTGAATCCATCAGGATTATACTATCAGTGATCTTAGCTTTATTATGCTGGCTTACACATATGCTGAGAAGCACACCCTCTTTGTTGTTCCCTATGGTCATTAGTAATAGGGGTGTGCGTGTGTGTGTGTGTGTGTGTGTGTGTGTGTGTGTGTGTGTGTGTTCAGGTGTTCACGCATGTGTGTACATGCCTATGAAGGGCAGAGGCTGACTGGTGCCCTCTTCCATGATTCTCCATCTTAGTTAGGGTCTCTCACTGACTCAACCCAAAGCTCATTGATTTGGCTAGGCTAGTTAGCCACCAAGGCCCAGGAACCACCTTCTCTCTCCCTGCTCCCCAGTGCTGGCAGCTACACTTGCTTCTTACATGAGTGCTGTGGGGGGAGGGATCTAAGCTTAAGTCTTCATGCTTTTTCAGGAACCATCTCCACAGCCCTGGGAATGTCCTAAATTGTCTTCATCATCCGCTTTTCCTCTACCCCTTCCCTCTTTTATTCTGTGCAACCCCCATCCCCCCCACTGCCTTTGTTTGCCCCCCCCCCCAGTTTCTCTAAGGGTCCCAGGAAACACATCTTTAATGTGTCTCCTTCCAACTGTACTACCAACACATCAGACATCTTCCATGGTACCCATGCTGGGTAAAGCCAAGCAGAGTTATCTCCTTGTCATGCTAGTCAATGGCTTTTGCCTTTTCAGTTTCCACTGCCTGGAAGCTTCTGGATCAAGAAGGAGAAAGGAGCACTTGATGGTGATGGATGGATGATTGCTTCGTTACCATTTCTCATTTTCAGATCAACCAAACCAAAACCAATTGATTTCAAAGATGAAGTATCTTAGTACTGAATTTGGCATTCTTGTTTCTCCGTGTGTTCAAGTTTTCTTGTTAAGTGTGTTGTTTGGGGGCTTCTGCTGCCGCCGAGTGTTCTCACAGGACTTTATAAACTCCCTGTGACAATTATATCTTGTGATGGTAAGACCAATATAGTGATCCTCTGTGGAACCTCTTCATATCCCCAATAGGTGGTTAGTAAAAAGATTTCAGCAGTGTGGGGTTAAAAATCCTCACAAGTGTTTATGGCCACATAGAGTCAGGTTGACATGAATGCAAAGTCAGGTAGGAGAACAGCTGGATTAAAATGCATTTTAATAATCTAATACATTTTGGATTTAGTGAGCCTCAGATGTTTGGGTTCTGTGAGCCCCGTGTGTGAAGTTTAGCATTTAAAGTTCATCTTCGGATTCATAAATTGTTGCAAAACTCAAACCCTAATGCACAGTCTAAGCATTTTTCAAAACAAAAAAATAAAATAGTGATAATAACCTTAAGCGAAACAACAAACTCCTTGATCAACAGGAAACTTTAGGGAAGAGTTCATATATTTCTTTGTAATTCTCATGCCTGAATTCAACTCGTTTCAAAGTTCTTTTGTAAAAGAAGTGAAGTCTCCCTGCATGGAGTGCCAGCCTCCATACCCTGAGGCTCTGGTGTCCGCAGTGTCTCCTGACCTTCACTTGGCCTTCCACATAAGCCTTTCTCAGATTGACTGCTAGGATTTGCTTCTAGAAGTTTCTCACAGCTGAACCCAATTTACCTTTCAGCCCATGTCAACATTTCCTAAGTTCTCACTTCTCCACTGCAGCTTATTGACCAACCTGACTGAGAGCTTCCACTCCAGCCCAGTGGGGATTTACAGGATTCCACTGGATATTTTCCTCAGAGAGTAGGAATATCACCTGCTTTTCTAAATAAGATCCTTAAAGGACACTGACCCCCTTCAGACGCCTCATCAGATCAACTCACACCCGAACTACTCCAGCTCCTAGACCACTGGCAAAGGGCCAGTCTGAACCACACCTCCTTTCTGACGGAGGATGCTTGGGAAAGTCCCCGTGGGAATATTTCCACGGTTGGAGTTCAGTGTTATACCTCAATTCTGTTTCTCACCTTCAGTTTAATGTGCATTTAGCATCCAGCAAAATTTTGACAAAGATAGCTTGGATTTATTCTGCTTTGGTGCACTGAAGGACACACATAGCTACCAAATGCAAAAATGAGAGGGTTTGGTTTTGGTTTTTTTCCCACCATGGATCCATGTTCCAGAAAATTTCAAGGATGGTGGTTGGAAGAGCCAGCTGCATTGAAGTGTGGGTCAGATAAACAGCCCTAGCCAGCAGCCAATTTGATAGAGCATTGATTGTGCCTTGAACTGTATGCTGCCTTTTTTGTCCCATGTCACCAAGGGTAAAGGCTACTTCCCTTAGGAAAGGAAGACTGTTTTTGTGATATACATGGTTATACCAGCTTGGATAGAAATTATAGTCTGAATAGTCCGTTAACTTCCAGCTCCTCCTTTCTCTGTGTGCATATGAGTGTTGAGATGAGACCTTTTATAGGCTCCTTGCCTAAGAGGCTGAATCAGATGGGGTTAATTCTGTATGGGAAACAGCAGTGGGCAGAGGGATACAGGGGTGGTTCTTGCTCTGAACAGATTGACTATCTGGACCGAGTAATAAAAATATACACTGTGGGTAAACACTGAAAGTAACAGATATGCCAGATGAGTGTAAAGGACACAAAGTGGCTGTCAAAGGAAGCAGGGTCTGACAAGCCTGCAGGGTGTCCAGGGAGGCCATTGTCATGGGGATGCTTTCACCTGGGTCTTAGAGAAGAGGGGGACAAGTTTCAAGTTTCTAGTGAGACTCAGAGACTTTGTACAGAGAATTATTTTGGCAAGAATATTTCAGATCTTCCTTTCCCTGGCTCATTGCCAGCACTGGGGATTTGCTTTAGGGACACTGGGGCCTTATTGTCTATGTGGTCCACCCTTCTAAAGAAAAGCAGCTCGAACATTCAAAAATATCATCTGCAAAATGAAAATCAAGTTCATCACCTCCATCCATAGGGTAGGCCAGCTTGGCCCAGGGAGGCAGCGTATGCTAGAACTATGTATTATTTATGCTATTGGCATTTATATTCATTTCTCCCTTTCTCCTTGATCTAAGGGAGGGCCATGCAAAAGCAAATAACTCCAGTTAATAAAATATGCCAAGGTAACAAATCCTATGAGCCATTTTCTTTTAATTTTCAAGCTGTCCTTTGTGTAGATGACCTACTCCCTTGCCAGGCTGACTGGCGAGGGCAGGATATGTTCCAGAATAGAACCCTTTACTCTTCTTCCAGGAAAGAACTTCTCAAATGAGGTCCAAGTGCTTGCTCAGTGTCAGAGAGCATACAGACACCTACACACGGCCACAGCATGCCAACTCCTGACATGGGAATTTTCAGAAGCGCACCAAAGTCTCTGTTGGATTTAAATTTATTTTTAATCACATAAAATCCAATTTGGAAAATTGGTGCATGGGATTTTCTGAGTCACTAGAAATGCTTTATAAAGTTGTAAATACATCAAGAAGGAAGAAGTCCACCTCGGCAAGGCCGGTGTTCCTCAACAATGGGAAAACATGATCACAGTTCAAAGTGAATGAGATGAATACGTGTATTATGAATATATATATATATATATATATATATATATATATATATATATATATTCGTGCATATACATATATATGCATGCTGAGGGATTTAAACATAAACTCAGAATGCATTTGCTATCTCTCATTCATGAGGAAGAGTTGAGGAGTCGCAGTCATCATGTGAAATAGCTTATTTTATTAACTTTGCTTTTCAGTCTTTTAAAACTATTTACCAAATAGTGACTATTCTGGATCATAGCAATTAATTATAATGGTGATCTTTGTCTTCCTTTCCTGGTAATTTTTTTGTTGTTCTTGGCGACATATACTAGAACATTTTCTAATTCCTGCAGGAGTTTCCAAGAAGGATAATAAAAATTATTTGAGTTCATTTCATGTGCTATTCGCTATCACTTGTATCACGGAAATAGTCCTGTTGCCTATAAATGAAGTTCTTGAAGAAAAGCATGGATTTTTTTATGAAGCATACTAGTGTTGTGTCTTTGGTATGAATGGGAATCAGAGATGTCTAAGCACATTCTCTGATGGTCACACTCCAAGTCTCTATTGCTATGCCAGAAGCCTTTAAGCTGCGGTTTGCACTCTCTGTGCACAAGCAATTATTTGCTTCTCGGGAAAAAGTTACTGCCTTGTTTCTGGTGGGTATAAATATCAAAAATGTTCTACCAATTCCACCTTAAGGGACAGAGTATAGCTAGAAAACTGCAAACATGAAGATGCTTGGCGAGTCTAAACACGTTCTTATAAAATCTCATGAATCTGAACTGTGGCCTCTACCTTCTGTGGGAAATCAGGTGTCCTCTTCCCCTTGTGTGAGAACAAGTCACATGCTTAAGATGCTGCCTGGAAATATCCGCAAAGAAAAGGTCAACAAACACTTCTCCACCAGGGGGATGGCCCCATTAATCACTGTGTGCCTCTGTGACAACGTATCATTCAGCCAGAGGAGCTGTGCCTGCAGACACCACTGATGGGCAGACAAAACACCAAATACTTTGTTGACAGTAGTCTCCTCAGAATAACTAGTTTGCAGTCACCTGGTTTTATCTATTTATTTTTTCTATCTCTTTTTCGATATCTTCCAAAAATTGTTTTTACAATAAATATATGATTTAAAAAAAAACTTACAAAATTTGAGATTTACCAAGCATCAAAAAGTTCAAAAAAAGACCGTGAAGATTTATATTTTGCAATTAAAAAAAATGACTCAAAATTGTGACAATTCACAAGTCTAGAAACTTCCCATGGCAGACATCTGGCCAGCAGATTAATCTATTCTTGTGTTGATTGATTTCTGTGGTATCTAGTGGACTGATTTTTCTTTTATTCAGGTTGAAGATTACCTGCCTTCTTAAGGCAATGTAGTTACAGAAAAGTTCTCTGTATAAAAATACCAGGTGCTATTTTTCTAGTAATATTTTTAACCAGAGTCATTTAACTTCAGTTACAAAAACAAACTTCAGATGGAAACTGTTGTAAGGATTTCCCCTACAATGAATCTATAAATCTGAGGTTTGTGTATAGATATAATGTTGTGCCAGGCTATATTGCTCATAAAATTCAAGCTTAGTATTCAAATTGCTAGGGGAAGAGGTATGGCTCCAGGTTGGAAATAAGATCAAGGCTCTGAAATGACTTTGAAATCCAGAACACTGAATTAGGGATCATGATAGTAACAGTTAGGAATGCTTTGGACTGCTGTGCCTCTCATAGTAATGTACATGGTAAGATATAGTGTAGTCACTTAGGCAACAGTTCAATAAAGCCTCAGACTCAGAAAATTAACACAGTTGCCACATGGCCTACCATTCTGCACTCAGGGATAGCCCCACAAGACTGGAAATCCTTGTTCACAATAACTTGCACATTATAGCATTATTCAAAACAGACTGAAAAATGGAAACAAGCCAGATGGCCAACTGATGAGCTGAAAAATACATGAATCAAATGTAGACCAGCCATGATGGGAAACCATGTGACAACACACAGGGAAGGAGTTTTAAGAGGTGCTCCCCAGTGGGCAAGCCTGGAGCATACTATGCAAGTGAGAGGTGCTCCCCAGTGGGCAAGCCTGGAGTATACTATGCAAGCGAGAGGTGCTCCCCAGTGGGCAAGTTTAGAGCATACTATGCAAGTGAGAGGTGCTCCCCAGTGGGCAAGCCTGGAGCATACTATGCAAGTGAGAGGTGCTCCCCAGTGGGCAAGCCTGGAACATACTATGCAAGTGAGTGCGGCAGCCCCTTCATCCCTCTGATACAGTTCCATTTCTGTAACATTGTCCAAACAGGCACAAACACAAAAGGCTAAGCAGCAGATGCCAGGAGCTGGGGAGCTAGCTGGGCAAGATGGGTGGCTACTGATGACTAAGAGAGTTCTTTGCAGGACATGAGTATATTGTGAGTTAGATAAAGTTGAGAGTTGCACAGGTCTGTGACTACTTTTAAGAGGACCGTGTCCTTTGAAAGAGCGAACGTTATGCTTTTGTATCTCAACTTGGAAAAATCAAACTTTGTGATGGGCTTTATCCTAACAGCTGTTGTGCGTGAGAAGCAGAGAGGCTAAGATTTTTAAATCATCACGAAGAAGTTTTGATTCTAGATGAAAAATATTCAGTTTTCTAACTATGCTTAGATGGAAACATATTTTAAACCAATAATCACTCTGGCCTAGTAAGTGGCAATAATTTTTGACAGGACTTCTTAACCTAGCTAAGAGATACACCGTGTCTGATGCCCAGCTCTCTTTCAGCTGTTGGTTGGCTATGCTCAGTTCCCCTGTTTAGCAAAAATACTTGCTGGCTATCTTGTAAGGATTTAATAAACAAGAAATAATGCAAGAACACCTACTGGGATCCCCGGATGGCAGCAGACAGAAGGAAAAAGAATTATGCACACAACTATTTCACTCTACGGCAAAGTTAACGTCGTGGGGATCCGATGAGAATTGTATGTGAGCAAATATAAGAAATCCCATTCTATGTTATGCAACTGATATGAGGAAAGCCAACCTTTGTATGATGGCTTTAAAAAAAAGAAAATTAAGAAAACCATACGACATCTATGAAAACATTTTACATACATGTGGAAGGAATGACTGATAAACATTGATGATGAAATCCCATCCAACAGTGGCAATGGATGAAGTACACCAATCAACACAATGAACCCAGTTAATGGGAATTGACAAGATCATCAAAAACTTTAGAAAAATATGCACAGTTTATAGCTACTTACAAAAAGTTATATATAATTAAGGAATGTACACGCATGCCAGAGAAGATACAGATGCCTGTGAGAATGGTAAATAGCTAACTCCCATTCTCAGGGGCTTCTGCATGGCAGGACACAGCAGAGGAGGATTACCGTGTCATTTCTTGCCCAGTTTTGCATGTCTTAAACGTTGCATGATCACTAAGGAAAAAGAGTAGATTATAGGAAAACAAAAGCCCTTTTTTGTTGTTGTTGTTGAGAAAGGGCTGGAGGTTGAAGGAAGACTTCTAGGAGGAGATGTCTGAGCTGAGCCTAAGAGATTTGAGGTTCTAACAAACCTGGGAAAGAGTTGCTGGTAAAGAAAACAGTGCAGGTAAAGGAAAACAGGAAGGCTCTTTGGCACACGAGGGAACACACAGCTTCTTTAAGTCACACAGAGCGTGTTCGGTTTCAGTTATGTGCAGATTTTTCTCAAGGCAGAGGCAGAAAACAAGGAGATTTTCATGAACTGTGGTGTAGAAAGCTTGATACATTGAAAACAAAACATGACCAGAATCTCCAAGTGCTCTTGGAGGGGTTGCAAGCTTGTTCCTGCTTTTTAATAGCGAGAACAAATTGGGACCCCTGGAATATACCACTTGAGATGCTGGGAGAACAATTTTATCCACAAAGCATTAAGTTGTTGCTGAGGACAGCTGAGCAAACAACTCGCTGAAGTCCGTCTGAGGCCCGCCAGCACGTCACACCCATAATTTCATCTCTATGAACGAAAACAGCTCGTACTGTCACACTGCCCTGCTCTGACTACCCCGTGGTCTGCAGCGTTTGAATTATGGAGTGTCACTTGTGAAACTTTCTATAGCAGTGGGGGCTGTGTTTTGATGTCCTCTCGTTACCCCACCCCCGCTCTGCTGATTTATGGCATAGCGCACAGAGACTTAAATCAAAAACGAGAAAATACGTGTGAAATAATGCAAAACAGAGCCAGGGGGCTGGCAATTCCATAATTACACCTAAAGGGAAAATAATTATGCAATGCCATATGGTAAGGGCAAGCCTCTGAATCACAAATGTCCGTACTCCGAGCGGAGAGCTCTTGGAAGAGCGAGCGGGGCCTCTGAGGAGAGGCCGTGGAGAAGCTCGTCTTTAAAAAGGACCTAGAGACAGCTTTGTGAATGATGCGTGGCCTTTGATAATTCCGTTTATAGCCCAGGAAATGAAGGTTTGAGTGAGTGAGTGACATGGCCCTGACAAATGAATGTGGAAGATCAGGGCTGAGCTCGGTTATTTATTGTTTCTGCTCAGTGTAGGCTACTACCTACAGTGACCATGGGGTCTACCCACAATTCAGAAATGTGAAAATGACTTATTGATAGAAACCAGAAAACTCTCCAGTCGTGACAGCAACTGTGAATTAGGAACTAAATCAACACAAGAAACAACTCACGATGGTGACCTTTCCGTTTATAAAAGGGGCGGAAGATGAAAGAATTTCTCCGTTGTCAAGAATATGAAAGTTCCCTCTGTAAGTCTATCAGTTAATGAATAACCCCTAAGTGTGAGAAATGACTTGGGCAAGTTTCCAGATTAAATCTTCATGCACGCTGTAAAGCCCCGGCATATGGAACCTGCAGGGGAAGATGCTGGGAAAAGGTTGGGGGACTGGGGCTCTCGCTGGCCAAGTTTCCTTATGAATACTCAGTCCTGAATTCAGTGCCTTCTGAAGTCCTTCACATCACTCTCCCAAGTGGAGTTTACAGAGGCCTAGCCCAACACTGTGGTGGCAAGATGGGCTAGCCATTAAGCCAAACTGAAAGAGGGGAATCAAGAAAAGAGTGCTAAGGTAGAACTTGTCAAACTATGTCTCTCGTGTACAATCTGGCCAGCTGTCTGCCTTTATAAATAAAACTTTATTGCAATGTAGCCACGCAGCTGGGAGACCTCAGTAGTTGCTACAGAGAGTGATGTCCATAAAGCCTGGACTATTGACTACATGGCCATATGATTATATTTTTAGAAACATTCACCCATCTCTGCTGGAATAAGTCATTTACAAGGAATAGCTTCTGCTGTCAAGAATGCTATGAACCCAGGATGAGGGTGGTTAGGAAAACTTTTAGTGATCCCTGGCTGGCACTGGGGTTCAGCAGAGGGGGAGCCCTTCAGCTTCAAATCAAACTCTTCCCAGACTCCCCAACCCCTCAGACTCTTCTCTTCTCTGGTGTTTGGTAGGATGATGGGGAGTTTCCTGTATGAGATCAACTCTGCCATAGGTGGGTATATTGGCCATGACCTTGAGACTAGTGGCCCTGAACTGGCTTCCCACCTCTGCTGCTGCTGACCTGGGCTTCCCATTCTGCAGCTGTTCTAGGTTCCCTGCTGTCTGCCCCCAATTTTACCTCAGCCATTGCCCGTCAGCCTGTCCCTACCTGTCACTCGGCTGTGACTGATCTTCCATCACAGCCTTTTGACTATTACTTGGAGTTTGATTTAAGTGAAAGCCACCAGGTCCCTAGTCAGCATCTGAAGTGGAGCCCCTCTTTAGATAGTCTGCCAAATTCAGGAGACTCCACCAGTCTGCCTTCAGAGGAGGTGGTTTTTAGAAGTGAAACCACCCTGTGTCCCTTCACAGCTGGGCCTGGCTGCCAAGCCAGACGGCTGCCTCGACGTGTGGGCGAGCTTCAGGGGACAGCCAGCTGTGCCTTGCTGTCCAGTTTTCACCAGGCCAAGGAGAAAAGGGTGACTTTCCCTCATGAGAAATTTATGGAGAGGAAGAAAGAAAATACTGACACATCTCCCACATAGAGCAAGGCCAGGACGCTCTTTCACTCAAAGAACACACTTACAGAATCCTTTCTTAAGGGACCAAAGAAACAAGTGACAACAAATTTTTAAAGTCTTCTCTTGTGAGATTAGCCTCAACCTTTCATCCACACACCCACACACCCAAGGGAGCTATAAATGAGATATTACAGGCACAGAAAATTGGCAGTTGATGCTTTAAACATTATGAAGTTCCAGGTCTGGGCCTTCACACAGATACTTTTTGTTGTTGAATTAGGCCGTTACCATGTAAAAATACACAGAGAAGTTTCTGGAAGGGATATACATAAAATGCCCACACCACCAGCAGGTTATGATGGGAAGGGCTGCCTGGCTTCTCACACGTACCAGGGACTAATTAAGAATCATTTCACATATTCACACACTAACTCACCAGGCAGGTGTCATTATCTTCCAAGCTAAGATGGGAGAGGTTTCTCACAGGAGAAACAACTTGTCCGGAGTCACCTGTGAGCACGTTCCATCAGGAGGGGTTCGGAAGGCAAGCCCAAATCTCCTGTGAACCTCGTATTGGAGCATGGCCCCCATGACAAGGAAACATACATTGACCCTGAATTTTTTTCCCCTGGAAAGTTTGGGAGACAGTGATCATGAACTCCAAGTTTGCATTTCTCCCGGGCAGGAAGAGCCCCATGCTTCTCTATGAACCATCATGGCCTTGGAGACTAGCTTGTACAACCATTTCACAGGACAGAAAATAAATAGGATGTAGGTGATTGATCCGAAGGTGGACTCTAGTGGAAGAGCTGGGGTTTTTTTTTGTTTGTTTGTTTTTGTTTTTGTTTTGTTTTTTGGTCCTGTGACTATCTGATGCTTTAAAAGCATATATACAGTGCTTTCCAGCATAACTGGAGTAAGAGCGGCAAACATAACTGCATGATTTGCAGTTGTGCTATGTGATACTTTGGCATACACTTAGTTTATGGGAAGACTACACAATAAATTAACTTTTTATCTGGTTTCCCTGCTTTGATTTGTTGGGAACATGGACACACATTTCAAGTACACAGTTAATTCAGAGTCATGTGGTGCGAACCTCTGAAAGTACTTACACTGTAATTAAAGGAGTTTGTGCTATCCACCCCACATACTCCCTTCTTCCCATCCCTCTCCTGTTTAACTGCTACACAATTTCCTCTTCCTCTCCCTTCTCCTCCTTTCCTCATCACTCCACCCTCCTCTCCTTCCCTCCGTCCTTTCTTTTCTCCCTGCCATGAAACACAACTTACCTATCACAGAAAAGAAAACATTTAAAAAGTGCCGTTCATAGTGTGGCTTTGATTTCACTTTAACGGCAGTGCTTGATCAGTTTCTAGCACTGCTGTGAACGAATGCGACCACCTTTGCCGTAACTGGTGTCTCTCTTCTTTTACTTGGTTATTTTTCATGTCAGGAAAACGCAAACAGTGAGTAGACTAAGGGATGAAATGTGGACCATTTCGAAGGATCCACAGGACACCGTCTCATTAAAAAGGAAGGGTTCCTTCTGTCTCCTTCACTGGAATCGGGAAGCCTGCCCCAGGAAGATGCTTTTTGGCAGAACTTAGAGTCCTCACAAATCCTTTGCTCTAAGGTTTGGCATTTTGCTTTCCCAATGGTGGCTTTTGTAGTGGGGATAAGCTTTCTAGTCTGTGGATGCAGATGCCCTAGGATGATGGGCTCCCACAGATAACCAGGAGAGCTCACTCCTCCAAACAGCCAGCATCCCCAGCTCTGTTCTAAAGACAGAATGGACTGCCTGGAAGCGAAAGCCACAGTGTGTTAACTGGACTTTTCTCTTCTGTCCTCTCACAGCTGCCCTTTTCCACTGTCTTGGCCTCTTTGTGGAGCTTTTGAGCAGGGGTAAGAATGGGGCTCTTAGGAGATCAAGAAATTGCTGTAGGTCCTCAGCAGTCCCTGGCTAGTGACAATTCTCTCTGGGTACACTGTGGCCTGCTGTCCTTTCAACATGGCCAACAGGCCCCTTGTGTGCAGTGGAAATTTATGGCTTTTATGCTAGAGGGGAGAGCCGATCACCCTACTCATCCTTTAAGTTCAATCCAGTTTCCATCTTCCTGAATTGTCCCATTCAATCACATAATGGGCCTCTTTATTTTGGCCAGGGTTATTCTTCAGTTGTCCCCATGGAGACCAGAAAATTGCATGTCAGTTAGGTCCCCCAGGACACTTCCTTGGTGCGTCTTATTAAGGAATTAACTCTGAGGGCTGGTTCCACCCTTGTAAATGTAGTTAGCTAAACTATTTCACTACTTCCACCTGACAGGGACTTTGTGACTCCTGAACATGGGTTCTTTGTTTGTTTGTTTGGTTGGTTTGGTTTTGATTTTTATATGTGTGCAAGGCTTACAAACAAAACATGTATCTCATAAATGAGAGTACAGCTTACGGCTGGTGTATCCAACTGATTTTCAATAAAAGCAAAGAAAACAAAGAAGGTGAATATCACATCTTAAATCATTATCATTTAAAACCAAAGAGAGACATGCTTCCTTAAGTGAAACAGAGGACCGACTCCGCATTCATGGCTAGAGGGCAACACTCCCTGGGTTTGTATGATAGAGTCTTTAGAATATTCTGGAAGAAGAAAGAGGCTTCTGGGGAGCTGGGTGACACTGCAGACCATCCTCAGTGAAGGCTGCCATATTCAGATATTACCAGCAGGTGGAAACCACTTCCTTCTGAGAAGATAGCATATGGCTAACGTCTGATGAGGGGAGGGGTCTTTCCAGGTAGCATTGTAAATGGTGGGTCTTGATTGGACATCAAAGCAAATTTCAGAGTTTGTAGGACCCTTTGAATGCTTCCCAGGAAGCAAATGCTTCAAAATTACAATTGTGGGACCCAAGCTAGAAGAGAGCCCAGGCAGGTATCCCGACAATACCCACACATCCCTTAGAAGTTCTCCCATTTGTCCTCTGACCAGGAAGAGCTCTCTGACTAGAAAGCAACCCATTCTAGCCCAAGGACAGCTTTGTGTCCCTGGAACTCAACTTCCTTTCCTGCTCCAAAGTTTCTAACGTAGTAGGGTAATTGTTATAACTTAGTTCAGGCCTCTTCTAGGAATCTTTCACCTTCTCTACAGAGTTTGGGGAGGAAAAAGATCATCAACAGTGTTACCTCAGGTGGGCAAGATGGCTCGGCCAGTAAAAGTGCTTGCTGAATGAAAATCACAGAATGTGGTGCAAAGCAAAAACCAGCTGCCAAAGCTGTCCTCTGACCTCCGTACATAAGCATTCCAAACGTACCAACACATGTATATGCACAGGGACACACATACACAGGATAGATCAGATAACATTTAATAGGGTCTTTTTTTAAAAGGAGTATCTTCTCAGGTCTTCCTTTTCTCAAACACTTCATATCCCCTGCTTCCTGGTATACACCTGTAGAATCTTCTTCACCAACCCACCTCTTCTGTAATACGTACAACTTGGAGACTAGTCTGCATCTTGACATGTGGGCCTGTGGTTGTTTGAATGAGAATGTCTCCCCAAAGACTTGGGTATTTGAAAGCTTGGTGCCCAGTTGGTGGCACAATTTGAGGAGGTTTAGGAAATGCGGCTTCTTAGAAGAAGTGTGTCACTGGAGGTGGGCTTTGAGAGCTTAAAGACCCATGCCACTTCAGTGACTGCCTGTACTATGTATTTGGGACTGATCAAGATGATATGAACTCTCAGCTTTCTGCTTCAGCTGGCCTTCCTAATACCTACCACCAGGACTGTGGCTTCTCCACCTCATGGATTCTGAACCCTCTGAAACCTAAATAAATTCTTCTCTACATTGCCTTGTTCATGGTGTTTTATCACAGCAATAGAAAAGTCACCAGTACTGGGCTTCTAATGGGTTAAATTCCAAGACTCTATAAGCTTTGTTCATAGTGCACTAATCCATCAATTTTCAAACATTTTAAGGATTTCTAAAACATTTTTCTCAAAGACTTTTCTTCCAATTTTACTGTCTACTGGAATTTAATTGTCTTCTATTTTCAAGCTAGCCAAGTTAATGCAAGACCTCCTCACCAGGGACTGAACTATTGAGGGGCCATGGGAAACTTTGTTCTCTTGGAAACAACTCTTTTGGTAGAACAAGATTTAGGCAAGTGGGCTGTGTCTGATCCAGAGCTGATGATCACTTTGGCATAGAAGCTGGAGAAACCCACAAGTTTCAAGACTTAATACTTTTGACAGTCACTTTTGTTAACTGGAGAGGAACTAAATTGATGGTAGCAGAATAGGTGTGTGCCAGCTTACAGGGAGCGAACTCTGAGAGAATGTGCTCCGAGTCTCTGCAAAAGTCCTCCTGGCTCACTGTGGAATATGGTGGGGTCTTTAGGAAGATTCTAGTGAGATGGTCACACTGTAACATCTTCAAACAGAAGTTCTGCTGAGTTAAAACTACACCCAACTTTGTTAAGATTTGGCCAATAGAAAAATTCCCGAAAGGACAGGATGAAGCTCAGTAAAGAAAACCATGTCAGGACTTTATGAAAGAGACAGTCTCACGCACCTCAGCTTTCCCAGTGTCTCTCGTAGGTGCACTATGAAACCTACCTGTGGTGTATGGGGGGCAGCTAGTCACAGTGCCAATAAAGAGGGGCAGCAAGATCTGGAAAGGGGCTAGGTGATGGGAGTACACATCTCAAGGGTGACGTCATTTGACTCTGTAAAAGTTGTCATGAGAGGCAGACAAAACAGAGTTCCAGATGGCTTTCTTAGAAGTTTTCTCCCTGCATGGATTGGACCTGACCTTGTCTTATTAAAAAGAAACCTACAAGCGAGAGATGGAAAAGTAGACACCAGGACTGAAAACATGTTCTGTGTCCACTTCTGAGTTTGACAGGTGCACTGACGCCCTGTACTAACTTCAAGCTCTACCAATGCTCAAAGAACAGGAAGTAGCCGGCCTCCAAAGATGGCCCCATAGATAGAACTCCTTGCTATGAGTTCCAGCCTTCCATTTTTACTGGGTACTAGTGGTTAAGAGTCTGGCCAACACGGAGCCTGGTGAACTCTTCCTTCTTAAAGGCTTCTTTAAGCTTACGTAGACACAAAGGCCATTCCATCTGAGTTGCTGGGACAGCCATCACCTGGAAGTGAAGTCTTACTGAGGGCTCCGATTTTCAACTACTAGACGTAACATCTCTTGTGCTCTCTGGATATAGAGGCAGACACAGCTTGGTAGGGCTATGTGGACATTTCACCAAGAACCAAGGGGGAATTTAACATAAATCTTGGGATATGGAAAAAAATCAATATTTTCTTTTTGTCAGACTATTTATTCAGCTCTTGATTTTCAAATAACTTTAAGGAGCTGGTGCATAACATGCAGTCAACAGCACACTGGCTAAACCAACACCTGAAATTCTTATAATGGAGTGGGAAAGGACTAATGCATAAATATTTATATTTATTTATATACTAAAACATAACTATGTATCTTCTTATTTAATATACATTAGGATTTCCATTTATACCTTGGAAAAAGCTGTGGCCCCGGGAGGTCTAAGTAAACTTTGTTGAACTTGCCCCAGTGTGATTCCCACCCCAGGAAATGTTCAGTGGTGAGGGCCACTACAGTGTGAATAGAGTGCCCAGCTTCCTGCACAGTCCAGTAGCAGTCATTCTGGACACTGTTGAAAGGGGGCTTGACGTAGGGTGGTGGTCCCTTCCACAAACTCTCCACTTTCGTCCCTCTAACCTCCTTCTCAGTGCTCGGGCTCATTGTCCGCTACCATCAACTCATTGTCCTTTGTCTTTTCTTGTCTACCTATGTCAGGGTCCATAAAAGTGAAAAATATAAAGGACATAGACACAAAGGAATGAGTCAGGGAAATGTGATTAGATGACATTTGCTGTCATTGGAAAAGGAACAACCAAAGAATAAAGCAAGACATCTAAATTTTTACATGTCCATCCATAGTTCCCTCTTCTCACTTTGCATACATCTTCCATCACAACCCATGTGGTTCTCAGAGATGGCCTATCACAAGACTAGCTGGTGATAAAGCCTGATTTGGAATTTCCTGTCATGTTTTATAATTCCGAATCAAATCAATGTCACCCACGTGAACAAGAGTAAGGTGAGCGGCTCTTCGTTATTATTTTGATGACAATGTTCATAGCTGTGTAAAAGTGAGATTTGACTATAGACTCCATGATATTTATACCTCTGAGGGACTGTGTGAAGGCACACTGGACAGAGAGACTCAGACATGGCTGAAGTTGATTTATGAGATATCAACAAAATGTCTTTTTAAAAATCTCATCATCCCCAGAAATGAGTTCTTAACCACTACAGAAACTGAAATTACCACCACGAGAATTTACAATTAGACTTTAGGAAAAAAGGACTAAGTCTTCAGTTACCTTTGAAAACATATAACTAGTCCTTTATTTTATTTTATTTTATTTTGGCAAAAATCCACAGTCAATCACAGGCAGATAGATAGATAGTATCTCTACAAAGCAATAACTTTTACAAAGTTTTAAAAATTGGAAAGGCATAATATAAAAATGAGAAAACAAATAAATTATAGCTCAGACTTTCTTCTAATGCACCAGAATCAAGCAGCGGGAGGCCATCCAACAGGAATATTTCCACTAAGTAAATATTTGTGCATATAAACTCCCTCCTTTTGGTTTGATCTTTCTCTTAAACGTTATGAATTTTATAGCTTGGCAAAGTGTTGAGTTTGCTGTCCAAAACCCAAAAGGCTACTTTCAAAGATTAAAAGTACAAGCATTAGTGTGGGGGTGGGATATGTGAATCAAAGCAAGTGCAGCCTTCTCTGTGAGCCTTTATAGAGGAGAATCCAGCACGCTCTCCCCTTGCACTATGCCCTCTAGCATGGCTTCAGTATAACAGTGTGCATTCTATTATAATGTCAATAGCATATATTTTATATCAAATTAGAGATTTTTAAAATAATCAATGATAAGCAAGGATGTTATTAAGCTTCAAGGGAGAATTTGAGTCAATAAAAAAAATGACGTCTACCCATTGGGTGGTCATGCAAGGATGCTTTTTCTAGCTTCACAAATATAATTACTTCACAATTATAATTAAGTAATCTTTACACCCTGACTACATCACATTTTCATCTCCAATGAAAAAAATACCTTCCATAAACCAGCCAAATGTCCAACTAGAAATAAGATAATTTACAAGAATTGCTAAGAGTTGCTGACTATATTCAAAGGCCCTTCTTGTGTCCAGGTTTCTGTTGTAAGTAACAAGGCAGACAGAAAGAGAGGTGCATGGCAAAGAGGTGCCTTGTCAAGGTGAAGGTGTGATAGGAATCCGATCATGGTGGCACGTGCCTACAATCTCAGGGTTGGGATGGCTGAGGAGAGAGAGGATCCAGTGTTTGAAGCCAACCTGGAATACCCATTGAAAGCTTCCCGGAAAAGACACAAAGGGGATAAAGGGCAGTTGAAGATAGCAGGAGAATACATTTAACTTCCTGGGAAACTTGACGGATGCTGGATGCCAGTGGAGCAACCAGCCAGAGGGCTTTATAGTCTCGAAGACAGTTTTCTCCCTACCCCAACCCCCTAAGCAAGAGTAACCAACCGGTCTATAAAAGCAAACTGCAGAAAGAAACTACCCCTGTTGATCTAGCATACAGCAACCATACAAGGAAATACTGTGTTTGTGTAATGTGTACATCTCAGGGTCTGAATCCCTAGCTAGCTAGGAAGACACAGAGCCAAGGGTGGGGGACTGTCAAGATTCTGAAGACGTGGAAATACAATTAACACAGCCACTAAAAGCAAACCACAGCGTTATCTTGCTTTAGAGTTCAAGGAACTAGTTGCATCATAATAGGACATTTGTCTTCAGTTCTGTTAGTCAATCTCATGTCCTTGTCACTATTAGCCCTAACAACAACAAAACTAGTAACGTTACATAACTGGCCTGAAACCTACCGCTCCAAATACAACAAACTGAAAATTCTTTTAAAAGTATTGCATGCAGCGTGTACAACCTGCAAATAAAGAATCAGACTCTTGAAATGTCTACATTAATATAATAATTGTTTTAATAAAGAAATTCATTGCTTTTTCTTGATATTTGCTTTGAAATAAGAGGTTATATTAATTGACCCACACTGACAGCCAAAATAATAACATTTTTCAAGGAAACTACTGACCTTGTCTTTCTTTGTTTCTTTTTGTTTCGCAGTGCGGTTGTGGCATTGCAAATGCTGCCTGGATAGCCATGGAAATCTATGCAGCTTAACTCTAAACGACTTGGTAAGTTAATCCTCCTTACAAACCTTTCCCTTATATACTCAATTGGGTATGCTTTAGTAGTTTGGATCCCATTGTTTTATATTATTTTATTTTCATAGTACAAATTCATTCCTAAAAATATTATCCTACTTCTATAAAAAAAACCCAGAACCATGCTATTTTTACATGATCCGAATATAGAAGGAACCATAGACATGACTTGTAGTCTTGGCTTATATAATTGGCTTATTATCCTGAGTTATCCCTTGTCCCCACTCCCACAAATATTTCCATGAAACAAATGATAAACACAGAGAGAGAGAGACACACACACAGACACACACACACACACACACACACACACACACACACACACCTCACAGCATTTAATGTGGCAGTACACAGGGAAAAACTTGGACTGACTCCAGTAATAAAAGAAACGCTAGCTGTGTGAATTGCTCTAACTAAAAAGCCCCTGCTCTGTTTGCATTTGTGATATTGGTACAGCGCCGGGAGAAAGGAATCTTTAATTAAGGTTGGAGTTTCAAACTAATTGGATGAATGTACTGCGTGCAGATTTATGCCATAGTCCTCCTCAGCAGCTGAAATGTTAACTCACTCAGGAAATAGTATTCAGAGACCCTTCCCAGGGCCTTGTATAGAGACCCGAATGGCAGAGCAAAGAAGCCCCCAGGCACCTGCTATACCAGTACCCATAATCCATAGGTGAGAAATCTGGGCTTCAGAACTGTTAGGGTCTTGTCCAAAGGCTCAATACTGGCAAACTAGAAGCTCTTCTGTGTTCCAAGGAATATATCCCACATTTAAATCAGCGAGTCTGTATTAAAATTTGCCTCTTTCAATCTCTATTTGCTCTTTATTTCTAGTTTGTGATCTTTGGGCTGTGCTATTAAGGATGACTTGTTTTTTCATATTAAAGCCCCTTTCCTTGATCTCACTGCTAAGTCTGCCAATTTTGTACTGTCTCAAGTTATGCTGTAGTGCCCTGTTGCCATCATTCAGTTTGGCTTAAACGTGTGGCCAACAGCAGAAGTGGACATAGGCAAACTGACACAGAGCATTCTTGGGAGGCCAGCACTCCCTATGTGGGCTCTTCTTGATACAGCAGAAAGATGTATCTCCTTCCCACTTGAATGTATAATGGAAGATTAATTAGTTTGCATTTGCAAAGTGCCTTGAAAATCAAAAGTGTTATGATTACACCTAATTAAATTTCTCTCTTATATGTTCAGCAACAATTTCATTTGTATGCGCTTCTGTGCCAAGAAAATAGCCGTGTGGCTCAGGGAAGCTTTACTGTGAAAGTCTGTCACAAGTGGATCTCACCTCTGCCTTCTTCTTGTCTCTTCTTCTCTCCTTAATTACTACTTCTGGTCTCTAGATACGGACTGGCCTGAGTAGACATAGATTCTTGAATTTGTGCTACATTTCAGAGTGAAGCACTTTTTAATAAACGGGCTTTTGTGCATCACAGAATAGTCTCCTGAGAAGGTAAATGCTGATTCATGGAGACACAGCCACACATGTTAATCTCTCTCCTGTGTGCGCTTGGGTGAGCGTGCCCATCAGATGTACGGGAACATGCAGAGGCAGTGTGGCCTGAAGCAAAGCCCTGGCAGGTCTGAGTCATGCCCTCGGCTTCTCGGGGTGGTATCATCACTGGGGCCTTGTAAACACCTTTCCCCACCAGTCAGGCTACTGTCCTGACCTGCCGAGATGCCTTCAAACTACAGGATAATTTGGTTGGTCTGGTTTTGCTGCTGCATGTAGACACGGAATGAAGCCTCCTGGGAGAGGAGCAAGGTGTGTGTGGAAACCCAATCTGATTTAGAAATCATCTCTCCTGTAGGTAATGTTGTGTTCTAATAAAGACCTGGAAATACAGACGCAGCGGTCTAATTAACCGAGTTGGGAAATCAAGAAGCCAGAAAACTGTTGATAGAAAAGTATTTCTATTGTCCAAAACATATTTGATGCATTAGGAAAACAAAAACCGAATTCTTTCTCCTAGCATCTACCCCCAGGGAGTGCATCAGCTAATGAACAGGAGCTGGTCATTGGGATTGACATCACAGCAAAAAACAGCAGCCGGAGACCTATTTGTATGTGGTTAGAAGCTAAGTTCTAGTTTACTGCTGATGTCATGAGTCAAGCTCGAATTAGTGGAGTGGATTGGCAAGTTTTCCCTTTCTTACACATAATAAACAGCCACAGCACATTGTAGACCAACCGACTGACACACCTGAGCATGTCAGACGCTGAGAGAAGATGTGCGGTGGTCATGGCCCTGCGGCTCTCAGTGTGGGGTGGTGACACAAGACACTGCTGCTTTGCATTCGCCACACAAAGGGAAGGGACCGTCCATCCTCGCCAGGGCACATATGAATGGAAAATGTTCGCTGCTGAAACCTACTCAGCTAGAAATGCTGGCAGCCAGGGTCCTGCTTGGAAGCCGAGCAAGAGCTAAAGCAAACGCGGCGGCCCCTCATTTAAGGAACATGGTTTGATCGGCATGAATGTGTGCATTGTCGGGATCTAATTGTGCATCCACCGTTTCTGGTAGACTGCTCCGATCTCCTGTAAAGCTCTCAAAGCGGGGCGCACACCTGCTCCAGTTATTGAATCTGGAAGATGGCGTGCTTCGAATACATGTCCCTCATGAGTGGTAACAATCAAGCTTAGACAAAGGAGAATGCCGAAACTGAGCAAAAGTATACCTTATTGATTATTTTTTTTTTCCTTTTGAGCCGTTTTCTCTTTGGGAGCCATGAGGAGGGAGGGTAGCCCAAAGTCAGCTGAGCTCCCAGTACAATCTCTGTGGCACGTATGTTAACATGCGAAGCTAGCGGCTCAGTGCTGAAGTAATCTCCCAAGGCTTCCTACTGAAGTATTTTCTAACAGGGATGATAATCACCCCAGTACAAATTAGGGGTGCTTGGGGGCTCTTCTACTGGCCTCCCGACAGTGTGTGCTTTTCATTAGTGTGGGTCCCCCAGTGGAATGCCTGACAGCTCACTTTAAATACACTTTTCTGCAAGTCAACTAACGAAACTAATTAGGAACTGTGAAAGGCCATATTGATAGACTGGAATATATAAGCTAGCTCTGACAATTCTCTTAGAAGACTCCATACATCATTGGCCTCTGCTGGGTGTGGGGCTTTTTTTTTTTTTTTTTTTTCCGGCTGTAGTATAAATAAACTGAAGTTAAATCTCACATTTTAAAATGACTTTAAAGAACCACATGCTTCCTGAAAGCACCATTTTCAAATTATATATAAACATGTTTAATCAGTCTCTACTGCTCTGAACCGCCAAGGGATTTCTCAGGGCCATGACTGGGTGACCTGCTGACTGGCGTCACAGACCCTAGCACGGGCAGCATGAGGCTGTGGTTTGAGCTATCTTCCCGGGTCAACAAGTTAGCTTACTCACAGCTAATCTTCCCGGCTCTCCCCAGTGGACTTTCTTCTATTCCCAGACTAGTCTCCCACTTTTCAGCTTCCACTCCAGCAAACTGATGGTTTAAACTGGACAGAATCAAAGTTGGTGACAAGGACAGCTATGAGCCAAATCTGCATGACTATTGACACTTCTTGGTAGTTGTTCAAACAGCAACCAAAGCACCTGGGCATGACCACGTGTACGGCTTCTGTGTGTGTCTCATCTGTACAGTCATAGACTCAGCTAGAGGTGAGTACGGATTTCTCTCTCACCTGTTGTCATTTGGTCTTTCTATGCTCTGAAGAGAGAGCATAGCAGTAAGGGTAAGAGTGCCAGTGACAGCAGCTGTGGCTACTTCAGTACTCTTAGGAAATACCAAGAAAGACACCATTACCGTCACCGCGTCTGCTCTACAGGACCCACTGCTGGCCCCCTACCACAAAGCGCTCCCTAAGAGTTCGTGTGCTAGCATTACACAGCATTCGGGACCGATGGCCTCAGATTGACAATCTACAACAGTATGCTGCAAAGATCAGCCAGGCGGACTGATAGCTGCAATAGTACAACATGAAGGGTGGTGCCTGTGTTTGACATGGTACCAGCCAACAGTTGCAGAATGTCAGAACTCATTTATTAATGGTTTGTTATACATTCGAAGAAAGGTGAGTGCCTGAATCAATTATCCAGGAATATCAGGCTGCTCTACCTGGCAATTTATGCACCAAGGACAGCCGATTGATCTTGGTCTCTGTCTCTCTGTCTGAAAACTGTCAACTCCCAACAGATATCTTTGAACGCCATTTGTAACTTTGGCTGGGCTTAAAGTGTTTGGTTGTGACTGAGATGGATGACCTAGGTGGTGCTGGAGAACCAGAATGGTTATGGAAGATTTGGGTCCTGGATTAAAACTTAGAGAAAAGATTCCTGTGTACGTGACAAGTAACTGGGTCTGTATCTCATAGACATCCAGGAGCCAGTCCATCCAGCTTATTTTTTACTGAGTATTATGGTTTGAATAGAAAATGCCTCCAAAGGCTTGTTCCTCAGCGGCTGGCACCATTGAGGGGAGACCACATTAGGAGAGAGTTAACTTCATTGATGAAGTCAATGATAACTCATCGCTATGGGTTATTAGGAGGTGACGTCGAGTTGGAGGACCTGGGTTACTTAGAGTTTGTTTTTGAAGGGTATATCTTGTCGCCAGGTCTCTCTCCTCTCTCTCTGTCTCTCTGTCTCTCTGTCTCCTCTCTCTGTCTCTTTCTCTCTCTTCCCTCTCTCCCCTTCCCTCTCTCCCTCCTTATTTTTCCCCTCTTTTCCTAGCTTTCTCTTTTTCCTCTCTCTTCTCCTCTCCCCTTCTTTTGTCCCACAAATTGAGCTTCTTTTCTCTAGAGCACATGATACATTTCCAACCATGATGTTTGGGCATTGTGGCCAGAAACCTATGAAAATCATCTGTCAAGATACATGTTTTCTTTAAGCTGCACTTATCAAGTGTTTTTGTCACAGCAATGAAGCTGAGGAACCACTGGATGACAAAGGCTGGTGGCAGGTCCTTCCTCTGGCCTGGCTTGCTCCTTACACAGAGCTCATCGTACATGCAAAGCCACACAATCACTGACTACCCCAAGACCAGGAAGTGGGCCGCACATCTTCTGAGTAGGAGCGTTTGCATTCCTAAGAACTGTCTGTGCCAGCCATTCACACATCCCCAGGTTCCACAAAATCTACAGTGAATACAGATGTATTCCTGTACAGCAGAGGCTATTTCATTTTTCTCTTTCTCCTTACACTCAGGCTCTATCATGATGCCCGATGCACAGTAGAGCCATACAAATGTCTGATAAATGGATTAATAACAATGAACAGCAGAAGTACACTCTAGTGTCCAATGCATGTATTTTAGGGGCCATCTGAGTCATGTGGGAAGCCATCAGAGTGTTGCTCAGCAGAAATGTGCAGGGATCATAATTTAGTTCATGTCCCCAAAGCACGGATTGTGGTATTTCCAGCTTAGTGAAGCTTTTTCATTATTCTGAGCTGGCACTTGCTCCTACACAACACTTCCAGATTCACAGTCCAGAGAAATCTAATGTCATCTTGTCTCCTCCTGCTCCAAATACTCCAGTTATTCCTACTGCCTGCCCCCCTCCCCCAAAATAACGACCATCTCTCCTGTCTGGTGTTCCAGAGACCCCTGGCTGTTAGAACCAAATGTGTCTCTCTACCAAGGCCTCTGGTCTCTCTCACACCAATCCATGTCCCAGAGTAGTAAGTCTGCTGCTGGTGGCGTCCTGAGGAGCTGTTTGTGTGACGCCAAACAATCACCCTCCACGGTCTGTTAAGGTGAACTGAGACACAGGCCCGTTACACCTCCGGTGACCTGACGGAAACGTCTAGTACACCTTTTCTCCATGTCTGTGGCACACGGATCATAAACCAGTTAGTGTTAATATCCTGATCCCCCAGTCTGCCGAGGCATATGTTTGTCATATAAGATCATCATATAAGCCACATGTTTCTGCCTAACCAAGCCAGCCTCAATGTTTTGTTTATCCCCAGTAGGAAATGGTCAAAGTGTAACTAACAGAGTGCGGTCTAAGAAGTCTACCTTCCCATCCTCACAGGTAAGGTGGGAAGAAGCCACAGTTCTGGGATGCTGGGTCCACACGGAGACAGTTTTCTAGGACATTATTAAAAGTTGATGTCCCTGTAGCTGTGGCACCTGCAGGGACAGACACAAGAAAAGGCATGGCGTCTCGACACTGTTTTTCTATCTAAGTCGAATGCCATTTGATATTGAGTGGCGTTAGAAGGATCCCACAGCTCTGTAAAGTAGGGGGTCCGATCTTAGAGATCTTGTTGAAGGGGAAAGGAGAGTAAACTTTTTTCACGTTCTTGCAGTGCTAAAGCTGTTCGCCAGGAGCTGCTTGCCAACAGGCTCTTGGCAACTGACTCATTCTTCTGTCTGGTCAGTAGGAAGTGTAGGTAAAATATGAGCCATCATTCATCCTTAATGAATCTGCGGATGACAGCCTGTCACTGCATGGGAGGCAAGCGCATCAAGGTACAGTCCCACAACTACGGCCGCCATCCCTCACGGATCCTGTCACAGAGCTGGAGGAAGTGAAAGGCACAGTCTTTCATCACAGAGCAGGTGGCCACCAGGGTTGTTTAAAGGAGCAGAAACCATAGAATGCTGCAGTCCCGGCCAACCACATGCTCTTTCTTGCTGTTCCGGCCCTCGTGCAACACTTGAATTATTCACGGCACATGGTGCCATCCCTGTTCGCAGGCAAGAGGGCCCACAGCCCGGCACAAACAAACTGAGGGCCTTTGGTGGTGAACGGCAGCTCTCTGGCTTCGAGAAAGCTGGTGCAGGGTGCAGCAGAGGGGCCTGTGGTCTCAGCTGTGATCTTACCTCACTGTCCCCTGCAGTGACCTCACCCAGCCACAAAGCCACTATTCATGGAGAGGGGCTGAAGCACGGCATACAAAAGCTTCATTTAGCCACATAAACATGAATATTTAGCCTGTTTGATTAAAAATGAAACCTAGATATTTGGCTTTTGTGATTTAATGAGCTCGAGGGGGTTTTTGTTGCTGTTGTTAATTTCAAAGACTAACCTTGAAAAAAAATAACAAAAAATGTATCTTCTAACTTTTATTTAAATGAGATTTTATATTTCCTGACAGGCTAGCCTTCTCTTCTCTTTCACCAAATCCTTAGCTCCCACAGATGCTCTTACTTTTAAAGTCAGCCATAGACAATTTAGCTATCAATTTTTACTCAAATACAGATAAATATTTTTTAAAGACAATTTATGGAAGCCTTTTATTTCGATGGAGATGGGACACTAACATAGCATACTTTGTTGAGCTAAAAGATTTTTTTTTTATAATTTTGAAATTTAGAAAGATGATCCCATGAAGATGGAAACATGCCATGGGAGTTTTTTATACAAAGAAAAGTGGTGGCTTTCACTTACAAATCTCTGTCTATAAAAATGTCCCGGGATAAAGTATTATAGCCATTTAATTGCCTGACTTATTTAACTATGCAGTTCATCGCAGTGTGAAACTGGATGCCCACAAGTGTACAGAAGCACCCAAAATCAACATTTAAGTGCCATTTGGTTATTTTTAAAATTTCAATGGCTGCTATTGAAAGAGGAATTGGACAGAGGGTTCAACAAGCTTCCTAAAGGGCACCTGTGGGGTGGCTGGAAGTTTCAGTCGCTATAATACCTGCGCCTTGTTCCCAAGAAGAGCCAGGCAAGCAACACAGGGAAGAAAAGAGCCACCAGGACTAATTCTCACTGTTACCGAGGCTTCCTCATGGTTGGCGTTCCTACCAGTGGAATGTGTGTGTGTGTGTGTGTGTGTGTGTGTGTGTGTGTGTGTGTGTGTGTGTGTGTTTGTGTGTGTAAAAGAATACTTTCAAACAGTACAGACAATATTTTTTATTTTTCCCTACAATAAATTACTGTGCTGTGATCATTTATTGGCACCGAAAGCATGACTTTTAACTGCTGCATTCAAATTCCACTCTTCCCTCACTAACAGGTACTTAATGATTTCCACAGCACTCAATGGCAGGGCTGCGGTGGATGACTAGATTATAACCTCCTGCCTGCATCTGGGACTCTCCTTTTCTGTGCAGATTCTTTGAGTAGAACTGGAGGTTCTTCTCCAAGGCTTATACCCTCAAAGTGCCTGGCATCTGTTCCCAAACTGTCTCCCAGGAACTAGGACCAGGTGTATAGGGTTTGAATGACACCCACTCTGTCTACACTGGCCCTAAGTATGGTATGGCTCAGTACCTGTTAGACTAGCTCTTCCCCAAAGACATGTTTAATTTTCCAAGCTATTGACTCTAGTAGTAAAAAGATTTCATTTTTAAAAAGGTCAATGAGCAAAGACAAGGTCAGTTCTTTCTTCCATCAGCATCCTGCCAGGTATGAGAATCCCACTGAGTCTTCTAATCACATCAGAGGTTACCCAACACTGTTTGAGAAGGTAGACAGTTTATCTTGGAAGATGACATTGTTAGATTACCTGTAGGACCCACACTTGAAGTGTGCTACAATTAAAGTTGTTATTTAATTGAAATCTAAATTAAATCTTATTGGAAAGTAATAACTTTGTTAGTGAAGATGAGATCAATGTTCACCCCACAATTCAGATTTGTATGTGGCTATTTTCCTTAAAACTGAGTATTCTTTTATCACAAAGCCATAGCTGACGAGATGGCTCGGTAGGTAACACTGAGACCTAAGTCCAAATGCCCAGGTTGTAGAGTGGGGCATAGTCTTTGTAAGCCCAATGTTCCTGTGTTAAGGAAGGTGGAACCAGGAGACTCCCCAGGAGTTCAACGGCCAGCTGGTGCAGTGCGTGCTACAGGAAACAGCAGCCTCACCATCAGAGACTGTCTTCTGACTTTCTACAGATACTCTACGGCATACACATGCGTGCACTCACACACATGAACCCAATGCTCTCTCTCTCTCTCTCTCTCTCCTCCCTCCTCTCTCTCTCTCTCTCTCTCTCTCTCTCTCTGTCACACACACACACAAATTACTGTCATGCATCTTTTGACACCACATGACATTGAAGTGCGATGTCACTTCTGGATGGTCATCCTTTCTGCAAACTTCTAACGTTTGCATACACTTTCATAACCTTAATCTAATCACAAGGAAACACAGACTTAAGAATGCTCTACCAAAGATCTGACCAATGTGATTTCAAAGGTCAAGATCATAAAGGAAAGATTGAAACCTAGTCATGGGTTGAGTAAGGTCGAGGAAGACACCTGACAACTAAATGTAGTGTGGCCTTGGATGCTGGAGCAGGACAGAGTGGGTGAAGGCACAGTATGACAACTAAGTGTAGTGTGGCCTTGGATGCTGGAGCAGGACAGAGTGGGTGAAGGCACAGTAAGCAAATGGAGGTGATCCAGCTGAAAGCAGAGTCAATGCGCTTTCCTGGCTTTCAAAATTATATTAAGTTTATAAAAGATGTCACTATTATAGAAAGAAGCCCTGGTGAATTTGTGAGTTTGAAGTGCTACTCTGGCAACATTTACATAAGTCTAAAAAATATTTTAAAGTGTAAGTTAAAAATGAATTGCAACATTCATAATAAAAAATGGAGGTGTACCTATAATACAAAACTTTTTATACAACCGAGTAACTTAGTCTAACTGGGAGGTGGAAAACACAACTCCTAGATTTTTGTGAACCACATAAATTGTCCACACAAATAAATAATAGAGTAGAAAACTGTAATTCTGAAATGGCTCCTGCTAAAATCTAAGAGCACTGTATAGCCAAGTCCTAAGGGTCTCCAGGTTCTGGGCATGCAAATCTGTTCCCTTCTCTGAATGAAATGACCACAGTGGCCACCCTTCCAAGCAAAGCTAGGATTGTACTTAAAGCAGGGAGGGAAGGGCAGAGCTGAGATAAGAGCTAGACACTCCTCTGTGTCACCCTGTCCACAGGGCCACGCTCAGATGGCTTGCTCTGCCTGTTCTTCCCAGCCCATGGTCCAAGGGATGGTTTCTTTTCATGGGCAGAAAGGAAAAGGTGCTTTCTTATTTGTTTGAAAGGAAACCTACATAGACTCTCTACACCCTGCACATGTCATTTAATTTTGATGGGGTGATCAAACATATTCTTCTCAGTCCTAAACACTTTTTTTAAAAATCTGTATTCTGCCAATTGAGAATTGAAGCTTCCTTGGGACTAAGAAAGCCTGTGTCTAGTCTGAAGCTGATGGAAACCTGGAATTTCATTGCCTGATACATTCACCCCATAAAACTAGATTTCGAGTCTCACCTCAGGACACGCAATTATACATTTAAATGGGAACATTTAAAGTGTATTTAATTTGATAACTTTTACGTGATAATTAGTTTTAAAATGTATTATATAAACTATACTCATTTGGATTTGGTTACTGCACTGTAAAAACATTAAAAAAAAGACATGATGAATATGTTGTTATTATCTTTTACCAATTAAAATGGATATAGAAACTACAAAGATTTTTAACTTGAAGAAGGGTCATATATTTTATATTGATCCTCAAGCTCTGTTTTCTTGCATATTAAGTATCTATGATAAAGATTAGACATGATTAACATATCGCTAAGATTTGATAAAAAAACAACAACAACAACAACAACCACCGCATAGCCTCATGTGTCTGACACTTGTTCCCCAGCTGGTAACCTTTGGGGGGCTTCTGGGAGGTTGTGGAACCTTTAGGATCTGAGACCTTCCTGAGGGAAGGTTTGAGTGGTGGCTTATGACATTGTTACTCTGGGCCTACTGCCTGTCCTAGATCTTTTTCCAGACTCACGTGGATGTGGAAAGGCAGCTGTCTCCCTTCCCGCTCCTCTGACTCTAACCCACCAGGCTTCTGCTCCTTCATGCACAGTATCCCCTCCGACTGTGCGCCTACACAAACCTCACCTCCATTAACTCGCTTCTTATCAGGCACAGTGATAAAAAGATAAGGAAAACACGTGACCATTCTCCCTTTGAAAATGGGTTCCACAAGTTTCCTTTCTAGAAATAATCCAATACAGAATAAATAAAGCAACTCCAGGCTATAACCATACCATCCACTAGAAAGTTCAAAACTAAAACTTTAGCAATATGTCATTAAAATATACATAGTACAGTTCTGGTCATGTGCTTCACTATAGCAACATACATTGTGATAAACACATGTTTTACAACATGGAGAGTACAGACGTCAGGACATGGGTAATCTTGATTTGGGAGAACAATGTAGAAGCATACCCCTGGTTGGCAATGGCTGCTGACAGTCTTGTTCTAGGAATGGGGTTATCTGCTATACAACATACAAATATGCTATGCATACTTGTATATCAAAAATGCTAAAGACAAGAGGAAAATATGTTTAGCTGCTACTATGACTAACAGTTTTTAGGAGATGCAGTAGTACTCTGCTTTATTTAGAGCTTTCCACTCTCAAGTGATGTTCTGTCACACACGGTCAATCATGACATAAAAATAATAAGTTGGAAAGTCAAGATATATGTAACTCTTAATTCCCTGATTGCTCTTCTAAGTGGCATGATGGATTCATACACAGTCTACCCTGGATGCGAATCACTCCTTTATCCAGTATCTGCTCTCTCTATGCTACTCATGTGTTAGTCACTCTTTAACATCTTGGTCATTAAGAGCAATTATACTTGGGCATACCTTTTTTTCAGGTAACCTTTATTTTATTCACTAGTGCTCCCAAAGTGCAGGAGGAGTGGTGCTAATGATTCAAAATGTCTAAGAAAATCTATGGAGTCCTTCATTTAAATTTAAATGAGAAAAGTCAGGCATAGTGGCACACACCTTTAATCTTAGTTCCCGGGAGGGAGAGGCAGGCAGATCTCTGAGTTCTGAACCCAGCCTGGTCTACAGAGTAGTTAGTTCTAGGACAGCCAGGCCTGCAAAGAGAAATATTGTCTTGAAAAGAAAAACAAGCAAAAATTAAATAAAAGATAAACTGAAAAATAAAGAAAAAATATATGTTGGCATTGTTATGATCCATAGTAAAAATGAATCTTTTGTCTTTGAAACCATGAAAAAGAATAAAGAATCTACAATATTATGGCCACAGTATGAGATAAATAGTTAATGTGTTAAGGTTATAGGTTCAATACCATCTGTGCTTAGACATCCACTGCAGGCCTTGAGCTGTAATTCTCCATGCATAAAGAATGACTATTGTATATTATGCCATTTACATACACTGATTCACTATTAACAGTTATATTTTCAGTCTAATGTTATATCTAGAAAGGATATAGTGTACTTTTTATATTTTATATTTAAAAGGACCTATTAGTTGCCAAGAATGATGTCAAATTTCAGCTTTGGTCCAACTTCTTGGCCAGTTAGATTCTACTTCTGAGACATAAAATTATTTGCCATGTGTAAAAAATCTGTCATTAAATACTTCCCTTTATACCTATGTACTGGGTGCCCTGGCAACCTAATAAACACAAAATAGCCCTCCAGATCATCTCGAAAAATCCTCAAGATGGTCTTAAAACATCTGTTAATTCCATCATTATGAACATTGATGTAGTAAGGCATGTGTAAGTGTATATGACATTTGCTAGCACCCAGGACAGTAAAGACTGATTTAATGCCAGCATCCATAGTCTTCTGTTTCAAAAACGGTGTGTAGAAGTTGGTCACAATTGGACAGTATGCCTCTGCCTCACTACACACAGTGTCCAATATTTCTCATTCAGGAATAATTTCATCCAGGTTAGTTGTTCTCAGCCCACTCCCTTCTAACTGTTGCTATAGCAGGTGGGTGGATGGGTACTTCAACAGTTGGGAGACACTCAATGGGGCTTGCAGCAGAGGAGGCGAGAGTGACTCAAGATGAGAGGAGTGCCTTGTAAATCAGCCACTGAGATACCCGTCAGGGCGGTATGCCCTTTCTCCACTGCTGCAGTCATGAAGTCATGGGCCTGCCATGGGGCTAACATATTATTAACATAAATCACTGGCCCGAAGACTTGCATTTAAATACCAATTAACTCATAAGTAAGTGGGAAGGAGCTCACT
This sequence comes from Mus minutoides, assembly GCA_902729485.2. Lineage (NCBI taxonomy): Eukaryota > Metazoa > Chordata > Mammalia > Rodentia > Muridae > Mus > Mus minutoides. Next base: position 370,178 of record LR750500.1, on the reverse strand, counting down.
CAGAATGCTGTTTGGAGAAGTCACTGAAATCATTACTCCCTGTTGAGATCTCTGCTTTCATAGGTGCTGAGATACCCACGGAACAAAAGCCAGACATGTAAGCAGAGAACTTGTAAGTAGAAGGCTGGGATTCTAGTTACAAAGTTCCTGCTGCTTCCACAAAACAGAAGTGAAGTGGGCACAAGGTTATTTCAGTGGGATCATGAAACTTCCATGGCTTGAGATGCTCTCTCAACTGTTAAATGAAATTTATCAAATTCATAGATTTCATTCACCAACTTTTTTTTTTTACTTTCTCTGTGCTACACTGGTAACTAACTGCAATGAACAATATGGTGAGACCCCCCCTCCCCTTTGTCACTAAAGTCTCTTTCCAGGTAAAAACTCATGAAGACACAGAATTCACTGTCTGAAGGCCAACATCTACAAACAACTCTACACTCCTAGTCATATGCTGTGGCCCACGCCCACATTCATGTGACAGTAACTTCTGGGACTCGTCCGGTAGAAGCTTCTTGACTCCACATTGAATATCAAAGGTCAAGTTCTAGACTCATTTATCTCATGGATGCTGAATCCTCACTTCTGAAGGATAAAGGTGCCTCAACAAAGCCTTCCTGGACCTTTTGACTGGCCTGCTTCAGCACTCTGGCATTTTTTTTTCCTCAGCCCACTTTCTTGTTAGAGACATATTCTCTATACGTTCACAGAGTGCTCGCGATCAGAATATAACCATGATGGTAAGGAAGAAGGTTTGCTACAGAGAGATATTTTTGCCCTCCTTTGGCCATCGGACTATTGAAATGGCTATTCCCCAAGAGACCAGAGTTTCCCCAGGAATCTCACATAAGAAAAAGGAAAGGGCTAAATTCTGGTGTCAGCCAGAGAAGACACTTGTCTCGCAATAAGAGATGTCATACACTTCTGCCAACTTGTTGAAGGGACTAGAGCCCAGACAATGATGGTTCAGTGGTGGGTAGAATCACACCGTGACCACCTGGTGCTTAGTAATCCAAATCTATTGTCTCTTAAATCTAAACTTCATGTCAGAACCCCCAAAATGGACTTGAGGAGTCATCTGTGTTTTGTTTGTTTGTTTGTTTGTTTTTATTTTTTGCTTTTGTTCTTCCCAGTATTACCACATTGACCTAATTTTTCTCTGTTTTTCACTATTATTTAGCTTGTTTAATTAGACTACTGGGGACAGGTAGCTGAACCTAATTAGTTAGGGCTGCCAGAGCCCAGGGCTTTGACCCTAAAAACTCCAATGACGAGAAAGCATTCTATCCCTAAGATGAATGGCTTGGTCTTTGGGTTAAGGACTTTTACATCATTCTTTCTTGTGATGCAAGAGTTATGATGGATTTTAAAGGTCTCCCGCACATTTATTTGTCTGTATTATTCATATAAAACTTGAGCTGCCCACCTTGGATGTCAAATCTTACTTTCACACTTGTATTCTGTAGATTTAGACTTGTGCAACCCACCACAAAGACTGGCTAGTGAAAAAAGGAAAGAAAACACTACCTGTCTTTCTTGTCCCTAATCCTAGTGGCCTACAGGTATGTTATTAAAACTCACATCCCATTAAGTCATTATTTGTTCTATCCTGCTTATCAAAAGCTATCAAGTAATGAACCATAATCTGAAGTCAGATGCATGTCCACAGGCCTGAGAAGAGTCTCTTCCTTGACCTAGTATATACTTCTAACTCTCCTGGGGAACGAAGGCACCAGCAGGCATTGTGGCTCCAGAGAGGACTCATGGAACATCTTCCAGATGACTTCAGCTCTCTCCTATATCCATCTGACAAGCTATTCTCATGGGGAAGGGGTGCTCTTAACAGACCAAAGGTCTGGGGATGCTGATAAACAAAGGTTGTTCTTCAGCATCTAATATCTGCTGAAAGCTTTGATCTTTGTGTTTTTTCAAGTATCACAGGATAGGCAGAACTGGCCACCGGTATACAGTCAGTGTGGTAAGCTTAAACCACCCCAGGGTCTTGCCTGACATGTCCCTCACCCCCAGAAGAAGAGCCCAGGAAAACCCATTGAGATTGGTGTTCCTTGCCTGAGTGAGAGACTTCAGATGGTATTCAGGAACATATGAATCTTTCTATTCAGTTCTAGGATAATAAAGCTGAGTGTTCCTTCCCTCTTAGAGGCTATGGAGTGTACTAGAAAGCCCCAGGATGCTGCTTCCTCCGTCTCTTAAAGAGTAACAGACTCCATTCTCTTCAGAGAGTGTCTACAAGTAGCTGTTTTGTTTCTCAGTCATTTTTCATGTCTAAAGTGCTTCCTTATTATACATTCCTTTTGGTTTTAGCCTTAATGAGGAGTGATTGATGCATTTAATAGCTATTAAGAGAAGTGACTAACACTGCTGAGCTATTATAACATAGAGAATATGTTGTGTCACGTAGTAAGTGTTGCGTGTATGTGTCTGATGTGAGAATTTGTGTCTCCTTTTCCTTTCCAACCATCTTTTTGTTCACATAAGATCACATGTTGGAAGCCCTCCCGTGCTTTGCTTTCTACAAAGTCAGGGGATTACAGAGCTTCAGACAAGAAAGTCTTACTTTTATTATGAAACAAGCGATTGAAGGCCTGAGTTTAGAAAGCAAGACATAGGGTCATACTTGAACTTCTTGAGAAAACAAAAGAACATGATTTGTTTTGATCTGAGAACTGTTTTCTCCACCAGAGCCGAAAGCTTCCTGCTCAGCCTTCCTGCCCTGCTATCCTAAGAAATGTCTATGAAGCAATAAAGTTTTCTCAGGGGGGTTTCATTACTGAAAGGACTCATTAGGAAAGACATTAAAATACAAATTACCTCATAAACTATTTAGCTCTGCCCCGGTGGGAGCTTGCTTATTAGGGCCTGAGCTTTGTACAAATAGACCTAATCAATTAAGCTTCATTAGAAACCGAAGGTTTCTCAAACAGAATGTGTAGGTCAGGGACCAGCTGCTGAAGGACTTGATTAGAAAGAGCCTCTTTCAAGTTCCCATTTTCCTATAGAGTCTCACCCTCTCCAAAGCTGAAAACAGGTGATCTTGCTTTCACTCTACTTCTGAGAACACCCCGAGTGCGAGGTGTTTGGCAAAATCTGGCCAGAAGGCATGACTGTGACATAATGACACCTTTTTTTCTTCTTCTATAGAAGAAGAAGGTCGAAAGGTCCTCAGAGCTATAGACCTGATGGAGACACCCATTCTCAGAGTTTTCCAAATGTATCCGTGTGTGTCTCAGAGAAAGTACTGTGAAAGCTTGTCCTTAGGATCTCTCTCCTCTGCTTTCCAGACCCAGAGATGGACTAGCTACAAGCTCTGTATAGATCAAGGAAGAACTATCCATTGGAAAGACCAGCACAGCAAAGCTGGGCTTTACAGATTCTCACAAAACTTTCTTGAAATTCAAGACTTGATTTTACAAAGAGAAATTAGGGCTCAGAGGTTGCTGGATAGAGCTGTGTGCATGCATGCGTGTGCATGCATGTGTGTGTGTGTGTGTGTGTGTGTGTGTGTGTGTGTGTTGTGTCTATGTGATTATATTTACGTGTCTATGTTATATGCACGTGCACACAGAGCTATGTCTGCTCATGCACAAGCCTGAGTTACCTTCCTCTATTATACTCCATCTTACTTTTTTGAAACATGCTCTTCCACTAACCTGTAGCTCACTTGTTTTGCTGGATTTGCTGGCCAGCAAGCCTATGGAATCCTCGTGTCTCTGGCTGTGAGCACTGGGATGAGTCAGAGATGAGGATACAGACTCAGATTCTCCTGCTTACATAGCAAGCATGTATTTATTTATTTATTTATTTATTTATTTACTTATTTATTTTTACCTATCTAGCAAGTCCCCTCTCAACCCCTAGATGTTTTAGATTTAAAGATCTGCTTTGGGGGAACTTCTGTGATTTCGTATTCTTGTTTGCTTCTTGCTCAAATATATGTGCTGAACTCCTAATTCTCAGTACTCCAGAGTGAGATTTTGTTATAGATAGGTCCTTTAAGGCCAAAATGATGCCAGAAGAAGAATTAAAGGAATTAGGAGGAGGAGGTGGTGGAGGAGGAGGAGGAGGAGGAGAAGGTGGGAAACGGGTAGGAGGAGGCTTCAGACAGCACACAAAGGTAAGATTTTGTAAAGACACAGGGGGAAGATGATCTCCTACAAACCAAGGCCTACAATAGATCCTATTTACCTTTGAGCTTCAAAGGAACCAATCCTGTAGATTCTTTGACCTTGATCTTTCAGCCTCGAGAACCAATGAAGTCTGCCATTTAAAAAGCCATGCAGTTGGGTGCTTTTCTCACAAGCCAACAAGGGGAGGCAGCTTCCTCTTTTTGTTGTTGTTGTTGTCTGTCTCCCTAGGCTCTGCCTGTGTACCTGGACCTGATCTTTCCTTCTCATTGGACATTGCCTTCAACTCCGCACCGGCAGAAAAGGCAACAGTATGTGATAGTGGCTGGAAAATTCCCAAGACCATCACAATATGGATATGGGAGTTGATGGGAAATGACTTATGTTCTCAGGGATTATAAATATGTCCTCCAGGTGTACAAAAATGTTAACTAGACCACACTGGCATTGCCAGAGTCAAGGAGAAGGTGAAGGATTACTCTTATTTGAACAAGACATAAGCACAGTGAACTGTTTCAATGAGCTCAGTCCTCTCAGCAGGTAGACTTAATCGTTCTGTAGACTGTGGCCATCTGTCATCTCTCTGCTTTCTGCACGGCAAAGAACCAATCAATTGTTCTGACATTAGAAAGTGACAGTATGTCAATTGAATGTGAGAACAGCTCACTGTGGCTATTTTTAAGGTCTATGAAAATGTCAGTTTCTTAAAGCAGTAGGAGATATGAGTTCTTGTTAGGATCGAATCTCAGGGACATTGATTCCTACTGTTTTATGATCATTACAGCTCTACTTTGTAAATCAAGGAATGGTGCAGAGTTCCCATAATGGGGCTTACAATGATAAAAGAAGAAATAATTCAAGATATGCCTACTTCAGAAGAATAGAGGTATCTTAATGTCTTGGACTGGGATTCAGTTCAGAGGAGAGGCATGCTCGACTTTCAAGCCTAAGATCCTGGTCCAATTCTCAGCACCCCAAGCAAAAAAAGGAGGGAATAATACATCTTATCTGATAAATAAATAATACAGTGTATCCCGGTGTGTGTCTAGGGTGGTTGCAGACAGCAAATTTTCTTGAAAGAAAAACCCTTTCCTTTCTGCTCCCTGAAGTCCAGGTGGCAGCCACCACAGCAAATAACAAGTGTCATAGTTGGGGCTGTCTAAAGGGGACTATGGTCCCACACCCCTCCACTCTTCTATCAACATGTAGGGATCTGTCTGATGCACTGTGGAATAAAAGGGCTTTTGTGGGCAGCCCTGGGAAAGTCACTGTCTCTGACATGTCTTGGGAGGAAAAGTGGGTTTTTTTTTGGTTTTTGAGTTCTGAATGACTGACTTTTAAACACACAGTGGGAACACCACCCACATTTGTGAGAATTGGGAACTGCTTTAACTGGAACTGTTTGTAGAAGATCCACCAGGAAGATGCAAGGGAAGCTCTGAAAACTCATGTGGACGGTGTTCCGTTCCTTAGCATTCTGAGTAAGGCAGGACCTGCTAATGAAATGGGAGCCAGTTCAGTTGCCAAGTATGTAGAAATCCTCACATAGTCAGGTAAGATATTCATATGAGCTCGTGATGCTGAGGAGCTGAATATAGGAGCCAGAGGTCCACATCTATCATTGAGCTTCTTTTACACGAGTAAATTTATGTTTAACTAAAATTTAGAGATGTAGGAAATGCATTTCAAATAACAACAGGACATTAAAATAAATTTTCCTTTTCTCCCAACATGTAAGCCATCTTCCTTAATGCCCTTTTGTTTTCCAAAGACAATGTATATTGAAGAATTTTCTACTGGAAGAGATTGGGAAGTAAATGCTAGTAAGTCCTTTTAAAGGAGATTATCAATGGAAGTGTGGAAAACTGTTTTGCCACATATTTCATACATGATATTACACATTTTCTGAAAACCTGCTGAACACTGGACTCCCTGTACACGGTATAGGCTGTTTAGCAAATTCCCTCTCCTTCTTTTGAGTCCATCTTTCCTGGGATGACCTGGAATGTTTCTTCAGAAGGCTGTCTGAGACTGGTGATGTTCATACAAGGACCAGCATAACCCATGGAAGGCCTCGTGGCTGCCAGGGGATCCAAGATCTCAGTGGTAGACATTCCCAGCTGAACTAAAATGCCAGGGAGAAAGGTAGTGGCCATTGGCAGAGTCTGCTAGTTAAAAACCTGCTTTTAACATGCCAGGGGTGAATTCTAAGAGATCTGACTTTTATAACCCAGAGGATAAACATCACATGTTCATGGTTGCTTACTAACATTTTCTCTGCATCTGTCCAAGTTGTCTACCCTGTAATTCCAGAAAAGTGAACTAGATCACTGACCAGTTGGTAAGTGGATAGGGAAAACCTGCCTTTTTAGTCCCTAAGAGCTTCTAGCCTACATATCAGCAGGTGATTTGCATAATCCGCAACACTTCCCCCTACCCAAATCCTTTCTTCAGCCATCCAATGCAAACAAGATCTGGCTCGGGTTCCCTGAACTAATCCACACTAACACCATTTAGAAGGGGGGCTGTTCCTTGTAAGTTAGCAGAGCCAAATAAGCTCCCTGCAGCACAAAGAGAGGTTTAGTAGAAAGACGTTCATGAATATGCCAGTAGGAGAGGCTCAGCTTCTAGGGTGGTTGCTGAATTCCAGTACTACCCCAACTTAATAAAACTTCAAGGTTTTTTTTTTTAAAGCAAGGTAAAGAATTTAATTCTGTCTTTCCTTCTGAATTCTAATAGATTTTCAAGACCCTGATCACGAACAACAGTTTCACCAAGAGCATACATAACCTGGCCTCACGTCTAAATGCTCTTTCCGTATATACACGTGTTTAGACTTGAAGTATTTCTCACGTCTAATGCTAAACTCTCAAACCCTGCCTTAGCGGGGAGGCAGCCTGTGTAGGTGAATAAAAGACCTTGCTTTAATGAATTGCTTGCTTTAATTAATTTGGCCGTGATGATTTGGGTCAGTAGTCTTTCTCCTCCTATCTTTGGGATGAAGAACTGTATATTCTCCCTGGGAAATCAACCTTTCCCACCCTTCATATTTGCTTATGCTGATGCACAGACATTTCTGTGGTGAAGGGGATGTTCCTAACTGTGATGAATTCTATGGGAGCCACTGGCTACAGGTAGTAGTTATCTATACTAAAATCTAGGCACTAAGATTTAGCACTGTATTTTTAGATTATAACTTATTTTAGTGAATTTAGAAGTTAAATATCCATATGCTGCTGGTAGCTACTGTACTGTAGAGCACAGGGTCTGGATGTAGCTGTGAAATCTTCTGACAGAGTTCCCAGGCATTCCCTCCCCCCTCCCTGCTAAGGGAGGTCCCACAGTGCTGTTCTGCATCTGACTGCATCATCACACTTAACATTACACTTAGTCATCCATTTGTGGATCTGATTCCCCTAGGAAAGCGTGAATTCCTAAAGGCTTCTGTTAGGAACACAAAGTCTTTACTCTGTGTTTCTATGGACCAAGTGTAAAGTGGAACTTTAAAAATGCTCAATACAAATTTTAGGGGTACAGAATGAATGAATGAATGAACTGATTGCTCTGTAGAAAGCTAGAGACATTTCCTCACAACAAATGTATGAAAACGATCTGTTGCAACAAAACGGATGACGACATTCCTGGTGACAGTGTGACAAACCGTCTTTGCCTGAGGAGGTAACACAGCCCTTTATCTTATCTTTCCCTACAAACTCATACTCTTGTTTTATGCTGAACTGGAATTTAGAACAACTTGGTTTTAGACAACTCCAGTCATTAAGCCATGGCTCTGTCCAGACTTGTTCCTCAAGAAAATTCCCAGGAGACAGAGTTCGCTACCTACCATGACAGAGTGAGGTGAACACGCCTTTGCTAGGATCCTACATTCTTAAATAGCTCACACTGGCCTAAAGGACAGCTAGACTCACTCATCAGACTTGAAAATAACCAAATCTTTACATCCGATTATCATTCTTGCTCCAAAGGCTCACTAGCCAATGTGCTTTCTTGATAGCATCCTAGAGATGCAGTTACCTGAGTTCGAGGGACTGGGAACCAATGCTTCTGCTGCTAGCAGTTCATCTAAGCCCATTTTCAGAGTCTAAGAACCAAAGGATGATCCTAATTGTTTTAGGAAGAAAACACCCCAGTTGGAATGGGGGTACTCATATCATATTGAGTATACAGTTGCATCTCAGAGAAAGGCATATTTCCAATATCTGTAAAACTTAACAGCAATTTCTGTAGCCACAGTGAATGTCTATTTTAAGGAATGGACTTTAACCTTTAGTAAATTCTGTGTAGTTTTATTGTTTGTATTCATTTTAACAGTAAAATACTTAATGAAAAAGATATTTTTACATTCCTATGTCTAGGAATTAGCTCTAATTTCTAGTTAGGCACATGAAAAATGAATATTTGAAATTAGAAATCACTCTGCCTTAAGGTGTTTTCTAAAGCAAGTATTGAACAATTTGAAAAGAATTAAGAGTCGTCTTTATTTTATATATTTTAACTCATCTGCGAATTCAAAGTAACAGCTAGATAAATCCCATGGCTTCTTCCCATATCCATGTTTCCATAAAGAACATGATGACTAAGTGAATTTAGGACCTGAATTCTATGGTCAGAGTCTTCACATCTCTATTGAATGGTTAAAAGTAAGTCACTATCTCTTACAGCCCGTACTTCTGCTCTCTCAGATTATAGGGTTTACACAAATATGTTTTAAACACAAATTAAAACAGCAACAGAAAAGTATTCTTTAAAATGAGGATGGGGGAAAGAAAAAAAACCTGTAGAAGCAAATTACTACGTGCTAAGTGTATTACCCCATTTAACCTCCAAAATGACCCTATAAAAGGACGTCTTATTCTTAGTTATCCCCGTGTTTTATATGCAGAAATGAAAAAAGAAATGAAAGGTGAAATCTCTAAGTCAGGCAGTGCTTATTTAGTGCTTAATTTTTTTCTCTTGATTCTCAGAGGGAAAAAAAGCCTCATTTTACTGTTAATTACAATGTAACCAATGTTTTTCATACTGGTTTAGCCTAATGACTAGTGTGAAAATGTTCCAGAGATCTTAAACTATGAACTTCATGTACTATTAAACACAAGGAAACTTGGCCTTTTCTGATTCGGCATTCAAGATTTCAAACTTAGGCAAGCACAAGACCCTCGGTGCAGTCCTCAGCTCCAGGAAGAGAGAATTTCAAATCTTAAAACTAACTAACTGACTAACTAACTAACTAACTAACTAACTAACTAACTAACTAAAGCAGACCTTCTAGGACCCTCAGAGCTTTGAACTTCTGGGTGCGGCTGAAAGCTGACCCTCCTATGCAGGGCAAGGTGGAAATAGTTCATCAGCCTCATGGCTGTGCTGTGGTTCCCATACTCACTTGCCTGCCTGGCTACAGGGAAATGAAGTATTCACATGGGTTAGGAGAGTTACAGTAGACCAGGAGAACACCTCAAGACTGTCCCTGTCATGTGGCCGGACTGGCTGTCACCACATGGTTGATATGACACTGAGTGTCGCTGGGTCACTCTCACCAGCACTCTCCTGTGGCTGCTGCAATCCAATCCCCATGCTGTTTTTAGGTCATCAGAGCAGATATACAGCATTAAAGGGTCATATCCGAGGCCTTTATCTGAAGCCCAAATCATCAAACTGCCACTTTTTGGCTGCCTGGCTTTGGGCGTTTTCTTCTGTGTATTAATTAATTCATAAGCCTGTGCAAAGGAGATGGCTATGTCAGAGGATTAATAGGATTAAATAGCACAACACATGGAAATGTGTGGTTCAAGTGCTCCCTACGCAGCCTTTCACTGAATCCATACCACACAAAAGGCATAGGGCAACAGGATGGGCCATCAGCATTCAGTGCATATTTGATATGGTTGTAGATTAGTAACCCAGATGCATGCCTTACATAAATAGATATTTAGCGCCAGGTATATGCCAGGTGTTCAGATCTTTCCCTTCTGGGAGCCAGACAGGCAAGGAGGTGAGAGTCAGGTTAACAGAGGACTCGCTCAACTTTAAAATAATTGACCTCACCCAGGAGGCTTAAGTTACTCATGCTTCCTGTTTAATGTTTACGACTCAGAGTGGATTCAGCAACATTCAACCCTCCAGGAATGATGGTGAAGTTTAGCCAATATAAACTCATGTGGTCATATGGCAAAACGTGAAACGAACATGGCTGGAGATTGGCTTGGGGTCGAAGCAGAAGCTGTTTAATCCTACTCAGGTCGTTGGGAATGGTATGAACACTGAAGTCACTTAGGGAAGTATTTGAATGAAGAAAATCTTGGAGAGATGAGCACAGGAGAGCCACGCTGAGGAAGCCACAAACTTTGCAATAAACAGTCTGAGTAGCTATAAAAATCAGAACGCTTAAGGAGATTAGAAGAAGGAGAAAAAAAAAAAACCCAAACCACAACACATTTGCTTCCAAGAAAAAGAGTGAGGTAAAACAAACAAGAAGTCTAGAGGAAAAAAACAAAACAAAACAAAATTAAAAAAACCCACGACTAAAAGCACACTGAAGGTGTGTGCTTGGTCTTAGAGAACATAAGTGGATTTAGTGAAGTAAGGCAGGGATGAGGGATAATTTATCAGAATCTGAAAAACACAATGACAAGACTGATTACTCTGTCATCACTCCTCTGAATGCCAGTGCCAAACCCAGGTAAGAAATATGCCTTTTTCTACTAGGGAGGCTGAAGGGAGAGAATGACTTTAGTCCAAGAGTTCAAGACCAGCCTAGGCAATACAGTAAGACCCTATAACAAAGAAGAGAGGAGATGGGAAGAGGGCCTCAGAGGAAGGAGAAAAGGAAGAAGATAGAAGGGAAGAAAGAAAATATGTCTTAAAGCTGGAGAATAGTATGTTGGGCTGCTTCTCAGTGTAGAGTGTTTGCCTAACACAGCAAGGTCCTGAGTTTGATCCGCAGCAGTGTATGAGAGAGAGAGAGAGAGAGAGAGAGAGAGAGAGAGAGAGAGAGAGAGAGACAGAGAGAGAGAGACAGAGAGAGAGACAGAGAGAGAACAGAGCATGCGAAGCATAAAGTGTTAGAGAAGAAAGTTAAGTGGACAAATGCAGAAAATAATGTCCAACATTAACCAAGTTATAGGAAGTACAATAAAAAACTGACAAATATGTTGTTTCAAAAATAACAATGCTTAGTATTCCTTGAAGGTTACAAGATAGGAATGTGGCACATTCTCCTGTATTTCAGGAAGAAATAAAACTGGTACAAATTTCAAGAACTTTGACAGGCACATATAGTATTTAAACTTTATATTCCTTTTGATCTATTAATTGCAATCCTGGGACTCTCTGCTAAGGAAATAATCAAAGGGGGTAATTAAGTAGTTTCGAGGTAGCTGTTTGTTTTACTTTTGTGATCAAAGAACTATTTCTAGTGAAAAATCCAAATATCCTGAGATGAAAATAACAGAATAGTTCATTTTTATATGATATCTATGGTATAAATCATAGAAGTATTAAAATGTTTATGAAAGATACTTCATGATAGAAAAAAAACACTCATAATATTAAAACTTTCAAGCACAGGCTATTAACTATAGAGGGTGATGCCAAGTTCACACAAAAAGGGAAAAAGACAAAAGAAAAATTTAATGTTAACATGTCTCCAAAATTTTACTATCATAGATTAAATATAACTCAAGCTATCCTGGAATCTGTGAATCTACATGTTTTGTTTTGTTTTGTTTTGTTTTCCTTGAATTTCATTTTAACTAGATTTCAATGTTAAAGTGTCAATGCCTTTGGCCCATCACGGGCCTCTCTGGCAAGTATTGTCCTTGGCAGTGGTTGGCAGTCCCCAGGAACTCACACAGATATTTGGTGAGTTGTACAAAAGACAAGCCAAGCACCTCCCTGTCACAGGCTTGTCTGGATCCTGAAAATCTACCATTCACGGGCTGAATAGTTAAGTTAAAACCTTGTGTTCTGCCTAAAACTTCAAAACATAAAATAAACAAGCAAATGAAGAGCTACCATCTTGGATGACTCATTAGGTCACAGGAATACCCTGAAGTGATTCGTGTTCCCCTCCCCCCATTTTCTTAACAGTATTTACCAGGAACCCAATGTATGTAACAATCTAGCAAACTAGAGAGATGGAACAAAGTCAAATTGTCCTGTGCTCTAACGCGTGTACAGGGTGACACAGGCAGGGACATTGACACTGATCAGTGAGGGCTTCTTGGTGAGAAAAGGAGAAGCAGAGGCCAAGCTGAGTCCATTCTCAGATAAGGTGTGACTTCTGCCCTTTTGTGAAGCTGAAAAGACTTCCCGGAGATGGGACATTTGAGGGGAGTCTGATAAGAAGGAGCTTACAAGGCTCCGGGGGACTGTAAGCAGAAAGGATAGAAGTGGATAGGCCAGGCAGCCAGATGTTGGGTGGTGCACTGGGAAAGTGGGTGGAGAAGGGGCTGGAAAGATCAAGAGCCAGAACTAAGTCTTGCCTACTATGGGAACGTAATGCAGCCTGCTTCCCTGTGCTGCCAACAGAAGGACAGTCCACGAAGTAGTGCAAGCGAAATACTTACAGGTTCTGAATTTCTACCTGTGTGCCCCTCACTCCTCAGGCCCCAGATTATGATACAAGCTTGTTGCCTACTTGCCTGTCTGAGGACATGAAGTCACAGTTGTGCAACCATTTAAACACAGCTTCCATTCTAGCGACAACATAGAGAATTTGGAAATGAACTCAGTTGATGTATGCCTGTGTTGGTGGAACTTAATGTTAAGAATCTTGTGATACTCTGAGTTCAGGTCAAGATGGATATCACGTAGTACTTTCAGTTAGCTTTCCAAATGAATGAAATATAAAGAGAATTTTAAAAGGATACCAATGGAGGGAAATGTACTCCTTTAAATCCCCTTTGCTTCATTAAGAAAACTGTGCTTAAAATCAACACTGTATCTCCGCTCACTCCTAAGTCTGAGTTTTCTCACACAACTCTTCTGTCTTTAGCACATTAAAAAAAAAAATCCTAAAGTACAAAGCAAAACTTTGTTATTAGCTGTGCTCGCCAAACTTTTGGAAAGTATAAATTATACTCACTCCAAGAAAAGAAACCGAACTCTATCTCTGCAGAGCAGAATTTTCCTACGAGCACTTCTGCTTGACTTTTCTTTTTTCTCCTTGGTTTCTGTGACACTAGCAGAGTTTGTTTGTACAGTGTTCCAAAGCAGACAAGGAAACACGTGTGTGCACACGTACACAGATTCACAGGGAAGACACGCCCAAAAGCCCTGACAGGGAATGTTCCCAACTAGACTGTGCGTTCCTTGTCCAGATGTGGCTGACTTTAGGCTCAGGAACATTAAACTAATACAAAAACAAGACCCGACAATGCACGTGCTGGGCTCCGTGACAAGAGGCCATGAGCAATGGAGATTGTATTTCACCTATTGTCATGGTGACCAAACCAGGGTGGATCCTGGCAGAAAGAGAAAGAAATAAAACCCAGAAGACAACGAGTCCTTGGAGTCTGAGTGCAGTGAGAGCCACGACAGAGATGGATCTAACTGAGAGACTCTTTCTTCTTCTTATTTTATTATGAGTACGGGCATTTTGCCTGCATGTGTGTCTATGTACCATGTGCATGCCGGATGCCCATGAAAACCAGAAGAGAGCATCAGATGCTCTTGAATTAGTGTTAGAGATGGTTGTGAGCCACCATGGATGCTGGGGATTGAACTTGCATCCTCTAAAAGAGCAGCCAGTGCTCTTAACCACTGACCCATCATCTCTCCAGGCCTGAGAATCTTTTTTTCTAGAGACAGGGCCTTACTCCATAGTCTGGTCTGGCCTCAAACTTGTGAGGAGACTGCTGTCTTTTCTCCTTAGTGTTGGGACAATAAATGTGTGCCACGCCCTGTTGTGCTTAGCTCCTTTTCAACATCCCTGCGTGCTTTAGTAGCCTCAGTCCTTGCCCAACACAATTCAGAACTCCAAGGAGCCAAGCCAGAGCCACAGGAGCCCCAAGAAGATGGCGATGAGACAAGAGAACATAGGATATTGTAGGCAAAATTCTAGACAATTTGTACTAGATGTCAAGAGATAAAACAGTGGTATGGTTCCTAGGATGGCTTGTGAATAGGGATAAAGTGACAGTCCCAGGTCTTAGAACAAAGTTTTACCAGTGGCCAGATAACGGGGCCCAAACCTTTGGACCACAAGATGCCTTATTTTGTTTCCCAGTAACCTGAAAAGAAAGCCCAGGCGCTTCTCTCTCCGTGTGCTTTACAGCATTGCTGTCCGCAGTAAGAACTCCAAGAAATGGACACCTTAGAAAATGCCCTACCTGCTGCCAGCAGCTAGCTTGCCCTAACAGCTACAGACCAACACAGAGATGGGGCTTCATTCAACTCAGAAATCAGAAATCCTGGTCAAGTCTTCCTCCTGTGACAGTTTGTGACCTTAGACAGGTTACTGACTTGAAACTCAGACCATTGGTTATTAAATTTCCCTAAAATATTCCCAAGCCTCATTGTGCTTTGTAATTTGTTGATAAATTCCAATTCTTGATTTCAAGAGAAGTATCGACTTGGGTTTGGGAGTCTGACCCACACGGAACAAAATGCTGTAGGAACTCATTCTGTCCCTGTGGAAATATCAATGGCCTCAGAATTTAAGCATTTACATTTTATTTGATAAGTGACATAATACACCCACCCACCCACACAGTAAATGGGTACATTGAAGGAGCAGATGACAGGTCCTGATCTCCACCAATAGGAAGGAGCTCTCTACTCCTAGTCAGATGCTATTTAGTTCTTTAATAACAGTGGATAATAAGATCGAGCCTGTCTTAGCTACACAGAACTATGGTGAAGACTTTTCTCTGGGATTTAGAGAGGCCTCGAGAGCTGAACAGGTATAATAAGCTAAGCAGGTCCTGGGCCTGTGCTGCTTCTGGGTTTACACCACCAAGCTTGCTTGCCATGGGGAAACAAGAAGGGGCATGGCCTAGCAGGAGGAGGGAAACATCCAAGGAGACCTGAAGGCCTGTGACCGTAGCTCATCAGGTCCTGTAGTGTACGGTTGGGAGGGTCTCTTAAGCTCCGTGTCTATAAAATGAGGATGTTCAGGGCTCCTGAAAAGTTCCAGTGGCATCATGCATTTGAAAACACCTTGCGGGTTTGTAAAGGGCTCTCCATAGGCAAGGAGATTTCAAATGGAGATCAAAGCAAAGTGGGGGTTCATGCACCAGCACTGTATCCTATCAGCTGCCGTGTGCTTTCAAAACATCTCAGAGTTGCTCTCACCAGACTGTCAAGGGGTTAAAAGAGAAGACATTACAGCATGCTCCCCATCTTTCCTGCCACATACAAAACAAGTGCTTAATTAACGCTGACAATTACTGTGTTCTACCACAGGACTCTAAGGGGGCAAATTGCCTATAAAATGAGACACGTTGAATGTATTAGCAAAAACATTCTCATGGAATCTTACATAATTCCTATTAGTCTGCTCCTTGGGCAGTGATTTTTCAGAAGAGCAGAGCAAGAGGATTCTGGAAAAAAATATATGGTCACTTAGTCCAGTCCATCATCGTGTTTTGATTACTAGCTTCAGGGACACATGGCCGCTAGCATGACTCAAAAGTTAATGAGAGCTTCCTCAGAGTCAACAGCACTTCCTGCCCCGCCGGGAAGCTTTAGCTTCAGACAGGGAGTCATTCATAGCCTCCTACTCCTGCACTTTTAGGAAATGGAGCTGGGACTGATTGAAGCCAACAGGCCTATATTTCTGAGGGGTGCCAGGGAGATGCTACCAGGGGGTGGCTTTTTCATGGGTACAGACTCTCCAGGCAGCCTCCACAGGGAATTGGGTTTGTCTGAGATTTATCTGTTGGACAGTGGGTGGCCAAGGGGCACCACGGGGCAAACAGTCATCCCACTTGATAATTAGGGAGGGGAAAGGCAAACACAAACACACCCAGGTTGACATTCAAAACAAAGTGAGTGTTTAACCAAGGCTCGCTCACTATACCACCCTAATTCTCTGTCTGAGGCCTGTGAGGAGGAGGCCACTGGGCGGCTGCTGCTGCTGCTGCTGCTGCTGCTGCTGCTGCTGCTGCTGCTGCTGCTGCTACCACCTTCTCAGAGGCGCTGGGCCACTGAAGCCCAAACCAGGTTGAAAACTAAAGGTCTAAGAATGGAGCCCAGCTGTGTGCTTTATCAAAGAGTTGATTTCCCTAAGTCTCTCCAGCACTAAAGCCTCCTTGCTTTGGTAAAGGGCTTGTCTCAGTTCCCCTCATCCCCTAAAGGTCTTCCCTCTCCAGTCTTATTTCTGTGCTCATTTCCACAGGCACATATTTAAGTAGTTATTTAACTAACTCCCATCACCCCTATAGATGAACTATTGGCCATCAGTGTGTGAAATCCAGCATGACCAGTCAGTCCATCATCATGGAAGAAACATCGCTGGCTATAGATTGCCTTCGGTTCCTAGAGGAGGAATGGCATTATTCCAACCTCTGTTTCTGAAGAACATAGACATTGCTGCTTTCCTCTCAAGGAAAAATGCATGATGGGCATTGTTGAGATATCTTTCCAAAAAATTAAACTTGGCTGGCTATTCCTTACGAGTGCATCGCTTAGCTTGACATTTCTATGGTTTTATTCTCTCCTTCTCTGCCCCACCCTTATTCTCTACCAGCCCCCTCTCACACATATCCTTAGTACTGCTGGTACCTTGCATCGTCTAAACTGCACTTTAGACAGCATAGTTACATTCCGTTTTATTCATGGGCCTTTTACAGTTCATGGAGCCTTCCTAGTTTGGGGATGCTTTTGGAGGAGCTTCCAGTCAATAGAGTGAGGGAGATGTGTGGTGAGGGAGATGTAAGTTGTAAAAAATGGCAACAAACTGTGTTGAGTGAAGAGGTGGCAGAGTAGAATCTGTGAGGGAGCCCACCAAGCTCTTGATAAATGGAGGGGGACACTCTGAATCTATCGTGTTGATTCAGAAGTCCAAGATAACATTGCCCCCACCACCCACGTATAAATGTACATTAAAGTAACTGAATTTAGTCTGATAGCTACTGACATTTGATAGCTCTGTCCTATTTGTATCCTAAAGTTCAATGTTGTAATCAAAAGCTTTGTCACTGGGCTGTGGTATTTGCATGGTACACATGAAGTCCTGGGTTCAAATCCAACCATGGCATAGTCAGGCAGGAAGGTGCACATCTATAATTCCAGCATTTAGAAAGATGAGGACAGGATGTTTCAAAATAAAAGGTTATCTACCTATGGTACCAAGGAAGTCTGAGGCCAGCTAGGCTATGAGACTCTGTGTCAAACCAGAACAAAAATTATCTTTGTCATTAGAACTGTCATTAGCAAGAACCAGCTTTTGCTAAATAATGTATCACTAAGGCAGTTTTAAAAGCGCTTTCCTCATGCTATCACCTGGGGTCAATGTGTTCTCTCGTGTGTTTTCTGGGGACAGAGTCAGACACAGCCATATACAACTCTTTTCCTAGGAGCGATGTCTTCCAGCCTTCATTAACTCTGTTCAAATGGAAGGTAAGACCAACAGAGCAGCCAGAGCCGTTGAGAGCAGCTGGCCCCATATGCCATCCTTCATTTTAACTAGCTTCTACACCGTGGTAGTCACATGGTCTACAGTAAGATGCAACAGGGACATAGATAAGTTCCCACAGTGCATTCAGCTTCCAGGCTCACTGTAGATCCCTTTACAACACAATCCCACCGAAAGCTAGATAGAAGCTTTCTAATTCCCACAAAAAGAAATCTAACCTCACACATTCGGGAAGTTGAGTCAAGAGAATCCAAAAGTTTGAAGCCAGCCTGGGCTAGCTGATGAGTTCAAGCGAGGCTGAGTAACTTAATAAGACCCTTTCTCAATAAAAAAGACCCGGAGAGGTAGAGCATAGGACCACAGTTTAAAAAGGAAAAGAAAAGAAGAAAAAGACCTTGGAGATGAAAAGGATCCATTTGTCCTGGCTGAGAACATCACTCTGTTCCCATCTGCTGTAGATGGGAACGATGCCTGTCCCATGATGCCTTGCATTTGCCTTTCCTTCTCTGTCCCCTTTCCCCACTTTCCCCTTTTCTCTCTCCTCATGCTCACCCCAATCCTCCCCACTTCTTTCCCTTTCTCCCTTAATGTTAAAATATCCCCAAGTACCTGGTGACTTGTGTTTTCGCAGACCCCACTTCCAACTAAGTCACACAGGACCGAGGAATCTGTGGAAGGGTCTCGTAATTTAGAATAGTTAGAAAGATGTGAGGGTTCCAGTGACTTCAGTTCATTCATGATCCCCAAATGAAAGCTTATATGTATGTACGCATGTGGAACACTGTGACATCAGCTCACCTCCAGCTTCAGAACCTAGACAGCTTTGAACCAGCGCTACGATGGAGGTAGGACAATAAATTAAAGATTAGCACACATGCTTTTAGTAAGCTGCCCCAAATTAGTACAACTCTGAGTTTGGTAAGAACCACAGTTTGTTTGTTTGTTTGTTTCTTGTCAGCAGAGAACAGATGATCTCCAGCAAAGGAAAGAGATACACTCTACTGGGCAGTTCCTGGTCAGTGGGCCTCTAGCAAAGCTGTACATTGAAATAAGCTCTGCCTTGTGATTTTGTCCACCTCCAGGTTCAGGATGACGGCTTTTGTCAGGAGCCAATGGAAATCTGCAATGCAGCCTGCCTGCGACACCGCATCCTCAGGGGAGTCAGGCTGCCGTGCTGAGGTGAGGCCGGCTCCTCCTCAGTAGCTGCCCGCTAGTGTGTTCTGAGAACACACCCTGCCGAGGACATTCATCACAAAAGCCCCTGTGTGACCTTAGGAAAAGTCCTTGAAAACAGTGAAACAAGAGTCTCCATTGAAATCTGGAATCCATTCCAGTCTCGCACAGGAAGAAAATTAGGCATAGAACAACAAAGCCCGTAGTTCAGAGCGACCTGGGGAGGCTCTGGCTGACATTAAAATCATGGAAGCCTTTTCCCCCCTTGAATGCTTGGTATTTAATCAAACCTTTTCATCTGTGCTGCCCAAAAGCAGCTAGTGAACACTGTGTGGGTAAAGACGGCTATAACGGAGTAAGTAGTTGGCCAAACAGAGTAAGAGTAGAAATGCTGACTGCCGCGCTCAAGTCCACCTGACACTTTTCCAAGCTGCTACGTGAACGCTAGTCTTCCAAACGTTAGCAGCCAACGCTGCTGTTTTCCCCCCTGGGATAATGTCTTGGTCACTGCAGAGGCAGCAGAGGTAACAGCTGGGGGCAAAGAGAAAGGCCCGCTTCCCAGGCACAGATTGTGAGATCAAGTTCATGAGTCCAGACACCACCAGCCTGGAAAGATTTATTCACTTAGAAAATGAATCAGCAGAGAGATGCTTACTTCGTACGTTTAACTCCGCAAACATTTGTGGGGTAACACTATTTTTATAAGTACAGACCAGTTCCCTTTTGTTCCCAGCTTACATTACTCAGAGCTAATTTGCCATATCATGTGATTGAGTTCATGCATGTAAATAATTATAACCCTGTACCACCTGTGGGAGCAAGAAGAGAGGTGGCATTTTCTTTTCCTCTTTCTTTCTTTCTTTCTTTCTTTCTTTCTTTCTTTCTTTCTTTCTTTTTTTTTCTTGTTACTTTTTAGTTAAATTGTGATTTTAAGACCCAGTAATAATCAATTGTCAGGGGTACACGGTTTGAAATCATATTCTTACATTCCATCTGTAGTTTGTCTGAAAGAAGGACACAGATTTCATAGCAAGGAAGAAGACTGAAGGATCCTTTAGCTGGGAACAGACGTGTTAGACTCAGCCCCAACACATTTACTCATACACGTACAAATGGTTTAATTTTGTTTCTTCTTAAGCACCCTTATAGTTCATTTTTATTTTCCTTCAAAAAGGAGGTGTGTGTGGCGGGGGGGAGGTAAATGGCATTACTTTGGTCTCCAAACAGATGCCAATTTGAACTTTATTTTGCCAGCAAGTATTTGGTTTGGCTCTGTGGCAGTTGAGTTGAAAAATATTTGCCAATTCCAAAAAGACTTAGCAAGCTTTGCTGTGGACGCTGTGCCATCTGTCATATCACAGGGCTTGTGGCCGAGCAAAGAGAGCTCTCTGGACCGTAGCTTTCGTTTGCATGGGGTTGCTAGCACTGGGTGTTCAGTTCATTCCTAGGGTCAAGAAACTACAGGTCAAATAGGTGAGGTTCCCCCAAGCAGTGACAAAGCAGGGTGTGTGTGTGTGTGTGTGTGTGTGTGTGTGTGTGTGTGTGTGGTATTAGGACAGATTCCACACCCATGCAGCATGATGGATAACTTCCAGAATGGTCCTACAGCATCCTCACACATAGTCCAGGCTGCCCACCAGCACTCCAGATGCATGCCCACTGCTAGAAAGCACTACCCTTACCTGATACAAGCAAACAAACAAGAAAGAAAAAAAAGAGGAAAGAAATGCTGTACTGCGTTTCCAGTCATCTGTGTAAACTATGGTGCTGGAATTTAACTGTATTAGAAATGAAAGTGCTACTTCCTGTAACTGCTAAATAGTCTCAGAAAATCCACGCTATATTGGCAAGACAGATGAGAACCTGCTTTATTAACACCTAGTAGAATATAGATACATGGATACATCTTGAAGTACAGGAAGACTGGTCTCACTGCCCCTAAACATCCTAGGTTAAAGGTCACTGAAGGTTGTCATGTGTGGTCATGCCTTTCAAGTACAGATGGCCAAAAAACAAAACCCCCAACACTTCAAACAATGTTACACCTAACTAAGAACGATGTCAAATAACAGCAGCAGCAGCTGCAGCAGCAGCAACACCGGGTTCCTATAACTGTGGACACTTAGGAATTAAATGTGTCTTAATGACATCTTGTAGGAAGAGTGACATCAAAGATGTAGCTAGGATATAGAGTCCTATATTTTGTTTTTTTCATGCAATGAGCAAATAAACACAGAGTTGGGCACTTCTCCAAATTTCTCAACATCCTCGTCCTTAACATCACATGCCAATCACATACTTGGGACCTGATTATCTGATGCAGAAAACTTGTAACAAATACCTGGAAGGCAAAGACAATCTTACACCCATCTTTCCAGAGAAATTACCTATTCACCAGAACCAAGACGAGCGGTCTCTTAACTGAGGTTTGGATCAGAACAGAACTCAGTGTTACTACCACGCATGATGTAATGAAAGGATGACTGAAGCTCTTACTTACCATTTTGGCTTCTGAATGCATTGGCTGGACTTGGGGAGAAGCACAGGGGTTGCTGAGGTTTGGACCTTGCATGCCCATGATGCTGGAGTTCACTGACATCTGTCTCTCCATCTAAGAAAAAGGAAGGTAACACAATTAGAAGACAGAGAAGGGCAGCCGTGGCTACAAAGTTGCCCCTTGCTTTGGACTTTGCTTGCCATCTTGGGAGGTCATGAAGCATTTCACCGAACAGCTGAGAAACCACAGGCTTGGTACAGAGAATAATGCACTCTTGAATATTGAACGTGAGCACATTAAAGAATCTCCCAGTTCTGTGTTCTCTGTAGAAGACTCATGATGCCAAGAAGGATCGCCTGGTCTGGCAGGCATCGCCAAAGGAAACTACCAAATGTTTCTACTTCACTACACACTTTAAACCACCACTAATCATATTTAATTCTTGTTGCTGTAAAGAATAATCTATGTATAGATGTTAAAAGATTATATAATATGTCAAATGGTTACCTTAGGATGCCTTTAGCATTAGTTTACCTGAAATTTAATATAGTAAACACGAATCATTTGGCAATAAAAAAATTAATTTATAGCAGTTCTGTAGTGCTTCTCTCTCTGCTGGTACAGTGCATTAGCACAATCAAAACAGCCCAGGACATGTGGCACAGCCCAATAATTGCTGCACTTGGTAGGTAAAGGTGGGAGAATAGGTCACTCTAGGCTACATAGGGAATTCTAGGCCAGTCTGAGCTACACAGGAATACCCCATTTCAAAACCAAAACCAAAATCAGAACCTTAACCACCACTACTACTCCTGCTCAATATATAGAGAGTAGCTGCCCCAGCCTATCTCCTGTTCTTTATCTGGCCAGGATTCCCCTCAGCTGTAGTGTCAGGGTCCCACAGCAGGCTTAGGCTTTCTGCAAGAGAGAAAGAAGTTGGGGTGGGGATTACACATCACAGGTGAACAGTTTCATTTACAGGCCCTCTTGCTAGCCTACCCCATTGTTTAGAATCAACAGCAGGGCCGGACCTTTGGCATCCTCAGGGTGTTGAGGTCACTATCTGACATCCTATAGATTAACTTTCTTTATCAATTTTAGGTCTTCTGGGACATTGGAACATTAACACATACCACACATGAGATATCGAGAAGATGGAATCTAGGTCTAAACGTGAACCCCATTAATATTTCATGTACCTCTTACACATAAAACCTGTAGTTAATATATTCAATTGTAGTGCTCCTGATCTCAAAAAGTTTTAGATTTTGAATTTACAGATTAATCAACTTGCATAGCAAAATTTCTGTGCCAGTGCAGAAAGAAAGCATGTGATGTTTTCGGTTAAGAAGAAAATTAATACTTTTCAAAGAAAATAACCGAACTTTCTGTTGTTAGTCAATTGATGCTTCAATGTATTTCTACCAAAAGGTAGAAATTTGGTTAGAAATCTAGAGGTACCCCATATCCTATCCAGTTTTAGAAAGCAGAGTTTCTTATGGATGAAGGTTCAAAGTGGAGTGTGGGAACTTCCCCAAGGGGCAAGCTTGAGAACGATCTGGAGTTAAATGGTTGCGGAAAGGTCACTAAGGTCGCTGAGGTTCGGTGGCTGTGATTTCTTTTGTATTGACCCCTGGCACAGGCATCTGATTATTAGGCTGCTCTTTGCAGTCAGGTGGTGCCAGCTAAAAGCTTTCTTCTAAGGTGGGTAGCCAGCTTTCTCTCAGCCTGGATCAGCTGACCTGTTATCCAGCAGGGGTGTGGGAAAGGTGTCAAGAGAAGGTCATGAAGGCCAATTTCCTGAAGCCTTGATAATTCAGCAAAATCAAACGTCCACTCCGGAGTGTGCTCTAACTCTCCAGGAGGCAAACGTACTCTACTTTTAAATCATTTGAGTTGTGATAAAATATACTTAACATAAAATTTACCATTTGGCCCGTTTTTAAGTACTCTTGAGTATCATTAAGAACATTTGCAGGCTGTAATTAAGCTGTGAAGAATTCAAGAAATGTGCCTTGCTTAGAACTTTCACCCCGAGCCTGAGCGATAAGGGGGAGTGGGCCTTTTATTCCAATGAAGACTCTTATAGAGAGGGCAATTAAAACCCAGGTGGGTTTGCCTTCACTGTTTAGAAGGATGGACTATTCTAGCTACACGGGTGAGAGCAACCTGCCTGTGGCTGCCTGCTGAGGAGTCAGCTCTCCAGTTCATTTCTCTAAGTAGTTACGATTGTGTCGACTCCATTACAGAAAATACTGGTTCTGAACAGGCTGCTTTCTGTAGCTGCTAAATAGAAAATGTGGATTTTCTGTCATGTGGACTATGAGTAAGCATCACTTCCAAAAAGCATCCTGGCTTTGCTGGGCCAGCATCCTGTCTGCACTGTAACCCTAACGTTAAAGAGCTGACGGGGAGCTGAATTGCCTTGCTGAATGCCCAGCAGCGTTTTCCCACAACGAGTAAAAGACTCAGGCCAGGGCTAGGCTGTAGCTCAGTGGTAGAGCACTCCTTAAACCTGAGGAGGCCCTGGCTCCCACCTCTGACTGAACAAAAACACCCATAGGAAGCATTCCTCTCTCTTCTCACACTTGAGAGCAAGAGCTAGAGTGTTTCCAGGTTACTAATCTTTTCTAATGAGAAATAAGTGTGCATTTTCCCAAATTATGAAGGCATTTGACTTTCAAGATAATAGGAAATCACTACTCAGGAAGTCCTTGAAGGCTTTGCCTGCCTTCCCTACAGGGAAGTGTCTAGTAGTTTGTGGCACACAGAAAGTGCTCAACAAGGTGTGTGTGATGAATGGGTGGATGGATGGGTAGAGGAATGGATAGATATATTGTGTACTTTGGATCTAGGCAACATGCATCGTGAAACAGTTAAGAATGCCACCTTTGTCTAAAGATAATTGAAACTTCGATGCCCAGAGCCTCAAGATTTCCCAGGGTCCCACTCTAAGGGAAGAACAGCCTTTGACCGACTGTCCAGAAGACAATGTCCCAGATGCAGAGCAACCGGTAATATGACTGAGGAAGGCAAACCTAGATTTCTACGGCCTGGGGAGCCTAAGAATAATTTCTTTGAGATTTTACTTCAATTTTTATGAATAGCCTTACATCCCTGAAGTACTATTGATATTTTAAGTCAAATAGTTTTGTGTTGAGTGGCCTGTATATTGTGAGATATTTAACAGCTCCTCCCATTAAACTCCATACTTCCTATCTCATTCATCCTGTGACAACCAACAGATATAACCTAATATTCCCTGAGGGGCAAAATCACCCTCCTACCCTCACTGGGAATCACTGCTCTGGGATGACACAGGTGTCATGACAGTCTGTGCTGTGGACTGATGGTTTGGGACCTTCTGCAGGGGCCATGTTCCTGACTTTTTGTCTATACTGGTTCTTGCCCATTCACCTGAAGCTCTGGCTTTCAGGATAGAAATTATTTACTTATTTATTTATTTATTTACACACACTCCAGATATTATTCCCCGGACCACACCACCCTCCAACTGTTCCATATCCCATACCTCCTCTTCATCCCTGTCTCCATGAGGATGTCCCCTCTCCCCACCTCATCTGACCTCTAAACTCCCTAGGGCCTCCAGTCTCTTAAAGGTTAGGTGAATCATCTCTAATTGAATACAGACCCAGCAGTCCTCTGCTATATATGTGTTGGGGGCCTCATATCAGCTGATGTATGCGGCCTGTTTGATGGTCCAGTGTTTGAGGTATCTCAGGGGTCCAGATTAATTGAGACTGCTGGTCTTCCTACAGGGTTGCCCTCCTCCTCAGCTTCTTTCAGCCTTTCCCTAATTCAACCACAGGGGCCAGCAGTTTCTGTTCATTGGTTGGATGCAAATATCTGCATCTGACTCTTTCAGTTGCTTGTTGGGTCTTCCAAAGTGCGATCATGCTAGATCCCCTTTTGTGAGTGCTCCATAGCATATTCATTCATATCTCATTCATCCTATGACAACCAACAGATATAACTTAATATTCCCTGAGGGGCAAAATCACCTTCCTACCCTCACTGGGAATCACTGCTCTGGGATGACACAGGTGTCATGACAGTCTGTGCTGTGGACTGATGGTTTGGGACCTTCTGCAGGTACCATGTTCCTGCACATAGTAATAGTGTCAGGCCTTGGGACCTTCCCTTGAGCTGGAGCTCACTTTGGGCCTGTCGCTGGACTTCTTTAGAATAGAAAACTTTTAGCATAGAAACTTTCTCAGTGGGTCAAGCTGTATGATAGGATAACGTGGAAAGTATACTAGATTTTCAGAGCTTCCAGCTCCCAACCCATCCCTAGGAATGACAGCTTAACTATATAGAAATAAAAGATCCCCGTAGTGACATTTTTCTAGTTATTGTTTAGAAATTCTGAAAAGAAAATTATTTGGGGCAAGTAGGACATAGAAGCTGAGCAAAGACAGTACGTAGTTGAAATCTCCATGCAATTAGTTGAACTGAACAATACCAGGGATTTAGGTATTAATAGTGCTATTCTCCTCTGTCAGCCAGTCTAGGGAAAAGAAGTGGCTCCTCCACCTATCCTCTAGCTCAAGTTTGCAAGATGCCTCTAGTCTGGATTAGCAAGCATTTATAGTGGGCAGGTCCATTTCTCTGAGTCCATATGATCTTCATTCCTCAGCCTATCTCTCAACAAGGAATAATTTGAGCTCCTTGATGTGAAGGGAGGTATGGGTTCCACTTAACAACCTTCAGCCATACTCAATGTGTTGTGGGAGAGTTGCTAACTGAGTTGTCTTACTGGTTCTAGGGTTTCCAGAAGTCCTCAAAATCCTGTCCTTCAAAACATAATGCCAGGAACAAATAGGAAAGGGAGAATGCCCTAAAGAGGAAGGCAAGACTTCTTCTGATCCACTATAGCTCCCCACGTTGTCAGAGGGGAAGCAGTGTGTACAATATGCTCATCAAGAGTGGACACTCTTAAGGTCAGTTGAAATGGTGCATGCCTCCTAGCACTGGGGAACAGAGATAAGTTCAAAGCCACCCTGAAGTGCATAGTAAGACCCTATTATCAATAAAAGTCATTAAGTTAGGAGACTGACTACTTGAGTTTAGATCTTGACTCTGTTGCCTACCAGATATACATCCTTAGCCAGGAAAAGGAACCCTATGAGACCCCATTTTCTCATCTGTGATGTCAGCATACAAGTACGTATCTCAGCAGTTTGCTGTGAATGAAAAGAGAATGTGCCTCTTATTTTGTTGTTGAAAGACCAGACTGTGGAGCCAGGATTACTGAGTTCAGAATCCAACTGCCCTTCTTCTCAGATGAGCAAGTCACTGGCCCAACTTCCTCCTCTCAAAAGATGGGGCCATCATAGACCTCCCTGGAGCACTGCTTCATGTGCTGACAGCATCCTTGCAAAGTGATCAGCATAGAGTGGACACTCAGTAAGTGCTACCATCTATAGACCATGATGTGCACAAATCCAGATTCCCAGCTCTTATATGTAATCACTGTAATTAATGCCCTGGATTGTGCCTAGAATCATCACTGCCTATTTGATGACCTGTATACAATTCAAGATGTGAATGTGGGACTGCAGTCATTCATTAATCCTCCCCAGGAATTAGTACTAGAACACCAGTCTCTGCTTTGAGGCCAAAATCTGTATCTGCTTAAGTCCTTTATAGTAGACAGCACAGTATTTGCATATATTCTGCATATCCCTCCCATTTATATTCTATCATCTTATCCTAATATAATAATAATGCTCTGTAAAGAGTCGTTAAACTGCAATGCTACAGAATAAGAACAGGAAAGAAGTCTGCACATGTTGAGAAGATATGTGTGTTGTTTCTTTTTAAACAATATTTTCAGTTCCTGGTTAGCTGAATTGTGGGTGTAGAATCCCAGACAGAGGGCTGACTATAGCTATAAAACAATATCTTCCTGAACAAATTCCATTCCTTAGTTGTGGTGGGCTCATTTGCCACCAACAGGTGGAATACACCCTGCCCCATAGCAAGGCCCCAAAGGACAGGAAAATGCCTACGGATGGGCCCCTGAGCACCCTGTGCTGTGGGCCACATCCTGGCCCACAGCACAAATGCATTCAGAGGCAGCCGCCTTCTTCCCAGGCAGCTCAGATCTCAGCTCCTAATTTCCTCTCTAGGACTTCAGTCCTAGTGGGACATCATTACAAGCCCTCCCCTCCCCACACAATGCTTACAGGCATCAAGACGGCAGAAGATCCGGGCATGGTGGGGTTGGGCAGGGTTCCAGGCATGGAGGCCGGCATGGGCTGCCTCTGTCTGTTGTGGAGATGGAGTAGAGATGATAGAGAGCCTGGGACAGGCCTGGGGACAAAGAGAAAAAAAAATCATATTATTCCTGATGGCCTGGGTCTGTTACCCAGCTTCCAAAACCAATGGGGACACCAACATCATGGGCAAACAGATCGGATCCTCTCATGTGAGAGCCACATAATTGAGGATATTAGGGAAATCATAACAAATAAAATACATGCCTGGTTTCCTTTGCTGCTTCCTAGTTAATACATCAAACTCTGCTTCATTTCCTGACCCGTTATCTAACTGATATTCAGTGGAAACATGCTGGTGTGTCTCCAATAGCCTTTGCTCATAAGGAAGAAAGTCTGTAGCACAATGCCCAGTTTACCCCAGTCTCAGCCCCCCAGAGGGTCTCAGTGTTGAGGATCTGGGTCCACTGGGATGTTAGCCTACACCTTTGCCCTGAAGCCTGCCTGGCTTTTCTCTGGGTCCATGGTCACTCTACAGTTACAGCGCAAACTTCATTCACGTATTCCTGGCAGAAGTACATTTTGACTTTTTTTTTTTTTGGTAGTTCTACTATGAGTGGAAAAACACAAAGTCAGGACACAAACAAATGCAGCTGGGCCCCGGGGCTTGGCACCGAGCTCAGCATTTCTTAGGGTAAGTCCAGAGTTCAGCCCCTATTAGCAATCTCCCATTTCATAATAATGTGAGGTGTTAGGCTGTTTGACAGAAATTGATTTGGGCCTGATCTGCAGGATTTGAGTGAACATTTCTCAAGGGAATGCATAGTTTGAAATTTTACTTCAACTTGCCAAGAAAAAAAAAAATTAAGGGCCTGAAATTGATTTAATAAGCCAAGGAGTGTGGAGTTGAGGGAAAGGGGAAATTATTCGTGTTTATTAAAAATGGCAAACAAGTAATTCTGTGGCTGAATTCTCAACCTCCTTGTGCTTCTCCTCTATGGAGTAGGATCAACATTAAACCGTGAAATTAAAGTAAATGGCAGGCTAACAAACAAACAACAAATCCTATGGAACCACTTCCTGAATCAGTGAAATTTTTAAAGATAATAAAATATGTGACCACTCATGCCAAAAAGGCTACAGATAGATGGGTTCGGTGTAGGCCATTGCCTTCCTCCAACACGGAATACCCTGGCCCGTCCACAGCCCCACAACGGACAGCACAAGGTTCTGGCGAAAGCTTAGTCAGAGCATCACTGCCTAGTTAGAACTTCTGCCTAGCAGCACAGCCCAGTCCACAGCCCCAACAGAGCACCACAGTGCTATCTAGAGCACTGGAGTGCATCACGGGTACATTAAACCCCCACAGAGGGCTCAGTCCAGAATCCCACCATGGCACCAACGTACTATATGGAGCTGTCTGAGGCGGAATGGCCAGTTCAGAGTCACAGCTGAGCAATGGAAAGAGCTACTCAGCCATCAAGTCCTGGTGACTCAAATAGAATTGGGGGCTGAGATGGGCCAGGAGTGGCAGCCTGCTCTTCCCTCACAATACTGTTAAAATTCCAAAGGAGATTAAGTTTTCCCCAGTTTTTGCCCGAAAGCTTTCTTTGAAAAAAGAGCTACTTATCACAGCTACAGACCTCCTAGAAGGGTTAGTCATCAATTAGTCAAGATTGATGTGCTAGGGAAGGTACATGTATGAAACTATGAAAGAATACAAAGCATGTTACAGAGACTGGGTGGACATAAAGGCCTGCCCCCACAGTCTATGTGGGAATGGAAACAAGTAGGCTAGCCTAGGTCGTTTACAACAACAGGGAGAGTCATTTCAAATGAGGCACCAAGACGATTTATTGACATGTGCCCTGGGAACCTCTGTAAAGGGGACTGACCACTGGGACTGGGTTAGGTGTGAAGGTCCCTGGGCTTCCACAGTTCCAGGCTTTGGGGTCCAGCTGTCCCAAAACACTATTGGACAGCGGTTCTCAACCTGTGGATCATAACCCTTTTGGGGGGGTTAAACAACACTTTCATAGGGGTCACTTAAGAACATATTTACATTACAATTTGTAACAGCAGCAAAATTACTGTTGTGAAGTAGGAGCAAAAATAATGTAATGGTTGGGGTCACCACAACATGAGGAACTGTATTAAGGGTTGCACCCTTAGGAAGGTAGAGAACCACTGCTCTAGGAAGTTGTGACTTTACTATGTCTCTAAGTATCTTTAGAGGTGGTTTACACAATCTGAAAACCATAGACTGGGCTTCAGTTAGCAAGCAACACTTGTTTAAAGCCCCCATGTTGATGTGCACTTGGGAACTGTGCTGAAAAGAATTGTATGTAGAACAATTACTGAGGGGTGGAGAGGTTACTCAGTGGCCGAGAGCACTCACTGCTCTTGCAGGGGAGCCTGGTTTAATTCCCAGCTCTCACATGGCAGCCCACAGCCATCTGAATTCCAAGTCCAGGGGATCTGATGCCCTCTATTGGGCAGCAGGCACAAGTGTGGTGCCCACATATACATGCAGGCCAGACACTCTTACACAGATAATTAAAACGAATACATCATTGAAAAACAATTCACTAATAGCTCTCTCATGTTAAAGTTTATCATCTGAATTATAGTTTCATAAGAGGCAACATTCACTGAGAACAGCTCTCCTCAGAACTACCCATCCAAATAGATGTCCATGCAAACATGCCTGTGCATGTGTGACATCATCTTTCACCAAGTGTTGGTCACCAGAGGGAAGCTTCGTGTACAGTTCAGAGAGAACAAAAATTTATGAGAACTGAAATCCTTCCCATGTGTTATATCGGTCTACAAGGTCATGCTCTTGGCCAAAGGACAACATGCCCATTACCATCATTTGCCTTCTGTTTCTAACTTGATATGTTCAAAAAATGGCCTTGGTGAGCAGATTTTATTGATGTGTTATTTTTTTAAAGAAGGAACCCAATTAAACCATCCAATGGATATTGAATGGAAATGTCAAAGTAATTCAATTTAAAATGGGTTTTTACTCTTTTCCAAAGGCTGGGAACTCCCAAGTGTCTTGAAACACTAGGGAATGGAATTCTTCATTTAATCCAATAATTAGGTTAGTTATTTCCACACTCTGCATAGATCTACTAGATTTTAAAATATCAAATATTTCCTCTTCACTTAAGAAATCCTTTCAGGGGACCTGGCTCCCTTGGGATTAGAAAAGTTTCTAAGTGATGCCAATCAGGCCAATTAGCTATGTACACTTAGAAGGAAATATGACTACTCAGAATCCCTATATACTTGAATTCTAAATAATTTCCATGTTATTGTTTTATATAGATTCTGTAAATTAGTTTTCCAAGCCTTTCTACCAAACCAACAGAGTTTTCTGGATTCCTTTCTTGGGCTTTTAAAACTACAAGCAGTAAAAAGCAAGATCTGTATGTGGTTATCATGACTTACAGAAAAGACCAGGGCTAGGAGAGTGGATCAGTGGGCATGGTGTGCCTAGTATGTGTGAGAACCTAAGTTGTGTCCTACACAGCAAACAGACAAGCAAACACTAAATAAACATACAAAGAACTGTCCCTATCAGTAGGTGCAAAGAAACCATGAATGTGTCCAGGATAGTCACACCATTGAAGCCAGAGTGGCAACATAATACCTGTATGCATTATCTCATTCCTTTTGGGTGTATTGAATTTTTTTCATATTTAATCTATAGTATTCTTTAATAAAACTTTGTATGTTTCACTTGGTATTTTCAAATAATCTTCAAAATGTTCTCATGTGACTTGAAGCAGTGCCGTGTGGTAGGTGGTTCATATTATTCCCACTTGTACTTGGGCATAAATTACATTTCTCTTTTTCCTTTGCCCACAGTTATGCACATCATGGAAGGGGGCAGATCTTTCCTCCTCTTGCACCTCCATGGCTCCCATAACTAATCTCTTATCAGTTTTTATGATAAAATAAATTCACGGTCTATTTCTCTTGATGTTCATCCCACTCCCTGAACATACCACTAAGTAGTGAGATTTCAGAATCCTGCTAATACGAGAAATCAGTCATCCATGTGAAATTCTATTTTCTCCTTTAAAAAAAGAATAAAAGTAAATAAACGAAAAACCTTTCCAAAAACACATCAATTGGATTCTGAAAATCAGATGGCAAACTAGCAGGGACATTGTGAAAACACATCCCGACAGTCTTCCCTCTAGTGCAGGCTTGCTGCCATGAGCTGGTAATTCCAGACTTTGAGCGAGCTGAGCCTCCTTTTTAATAACCATATGCCTCTAGGTAAAGTATTTCTACTAAAAATTATTGAGGCATGGAACAAGGTAAATGTGTGAGCTCATGTTGGATTGTTCAATTACTGAACTGAGGCCGCTTTAAGAGTTTTCCAACTTGACAGATTGCCCTTCTCTATACACTTGTATAAACACACCGCTTACGGCTGAAATCTATGTAAGCTTTTCTTTCAATTAAAATGTCAAGTATGACAGACTGTGTTTTTACTGTCCTTAGCAGAATGATAGGTGCCACAGCAAGAGGTTTCATGTCCTCATCCCCCCCCAAAGGATGTTTTCCAGTCTTGGGGTGTCTGAATAGCCCAGCATCTGGCTGAAAGTCTTCCTTGCCCCAAGTTGTCCTGTTTTATCTATCTAGCTGTGGGTCAGGGCTTGTGTCTGGGAGATCTAAAGAAAGGACTGTAGACTGATCTCCTTTCCCAGCTCTTTCAGTGATCCATGGTACCCAGAAATTGCTTATAAACTATCAGGACAGATAGATCTGCTATGGAGCCCAAGGAAAGAGGGCAAGCCCTTGACACAGACAAAGATACAGCTACAAAATTAACTGAGAAAATATCAGTTCTAGCACAGAATGCAGGCCACAGAGATCGCCACAATCTGTGCGACATGAGAAATAACCACATAAGGACTTGTTAGGAGCCAAGAGGGTTTTGTTTTGTTTTTTGTTTTTTGTTTTTTGTTTTTTGTTTTTTGTTTTTTGTTTTTTGTTTTTTGTTTTTTGTTTTTGTTTTTGTTTTTAAGCTTCAGAGGAAGAGAATGAGAAAAAAATATATTGGGCAGGAAGCAAGTTCAGGCATCAAGCTGGAAAAAAAGTTCCTGAGCTTCTGACCACTCCTTTCCATTTGCCTTATGTGTGAAGATATAGCCTAGGCTATGTCTATAACCCTCAGCACCCTCAGACCCAGCATGTAGGACGTGATAAGGGAGAAGCTTCGTTGTTAGGAGAGTGCTGTTCCTGATCACGGCTGTGTGCATGGTGCGTCATTGTGTGCATGGTACAAAGTAGGTGGTTAATGTCTATATTCAAAGAGACCGAGACAGCCCAGAATTTGGTTCTTAATATTAATATTGCATGAAAAACATGACAAACCTCCTTCATAGCCTCAGAAGATGTCCCTACATGAGCCTTTTCTTAGAGCCACGCTTCTTTCTCACTTCCATTTAACACTATCACACACACACACACACACACACTCACACTCACTCACATACATACTTACACACACACACATACTCACACACTCACACACACTCAAACTCATATACACTCACACACACTCAAACTCATATACACTCACACACACTCACCCCCCACACTCACACACATACTCACACATACACACATTCACACACACTCACACACATACTCACATACACACACTCACACACACATTCACACACACACTCACACACATACACACACTCACACACTCAAACTCATACACACTCACACACTCACACACACTCACCCGCCCCACACACCCACACACACACATACACATGCACACACACACACACACACACACACACACACATGGACATGTGCCATGGTTACCCAGTGTGCTTGTTATGTGCCTCTGATATTAAAGGTTACACCTTAAATGAAGTATTCTGAACTAAATTGGCAAACTCTTTTTTTATATGAAGAAGAGAGCGTAAAATTCTGAAGAAGACAATATAGATCTTCAGACTTTTAAATCAGAAGAAGGGCGTTCAAATGTGAAGTATTTATCTGCCCATTATCCTGTGAAATAGAAAATTTAAATTTCCAGTGTTGCAAAGAAGGCTAATTGTCCAGATCACCAAGCAGAATACAATAGGAATTCCTTCCAGGGTTAATAATTCCATTGTATAGGGAGTGGTAAAGAACATAGGCTCAGGAGCTAGTCTGGCCAGACAAAAAACCAGTCAATGGAGGGTATTAGTTGTGTGATACAGAGAAAATGATTTTGTTCTCTCAGTAGTAAAATGGTATTCTAGTTCATTTTTCTCTTACTGTGATAAAACACCATGATCAAAACTTGAGAAGAAAAGGGTTTATTTTTGCTTGCAACTCCCAGGCCATAAACCATTATGAAAGAAAGTCAGGGCAGGTATATAAGCAGAAGCAGGGGCAAGTATGTAGGGGAGTTGTTTATTGTCTTGCTCACTAGCTCCTCATCCAGCTTTCTCTACAGACCAGAACCCCTGTCTAGGGAATTGCCCATAGGGAGCTGGGCCTTCTCACAACGATTGAAAATTAAGAAAATGCCTCATATACATGCCCACTGGTCAGTCTGATCAAGGCAATCTGAAGTTGAAACTCTCCCAGATAACACTAAAATGCAGTTGACAGTTCTGTTCTAGTTAGTTCTAGAACAGAAATTGGCACTACCAGGAGTGGTGTGTAAATGTGACAGACCTGATCTTCGTGTTTTGGGGGATATTTATGAAAGCTGGTCAGCTGAAGTGGAAGAATTGGCTGTAATTAATAAAAGACCAGTACTACTGAAATGAAACCTTTCTTTCCAGGGACAATGGATGCTGATTAGCTGGGGCTGAAAATCCAGCTGTGACTAAAAGACAACCACTGATGAGGTGAAATCTTTTGGGAAGTGTTTCCTGAGGGTCAGCAGGGTAAATCAACTCAGCAGTGAAAGGTAAGGCCAATCCAATAAAAGACAAATCATTTTCCTTCTGCTCTGCCTTTTAAAATCTATGCTGTGACTAGAAGTTTCAGCCCACATCTGGGGTGGTTCTTCCAACATAAATTTAGCAATCAGTATAATTCCCTAGCTGTGGCTACGTGATAAGGTAACAATAATTTAAAATAAATTGAAACATTAAAATCAAACATCACACGTGGGTTGATAATAAAATTTACTCATGGTACTAAATGATTTCTCACATATATTAA
The DNA here is from genome assembly GCA_902729485.2 of Mus minutoides. Taxonomy (NCBI): domain Eukaryota; kingdom Metazoa; phylum Chordata; class Mammalia; order Rodentia; family Muridae; genus Mus; species Mus minutoides. The sequence goes on along the minus strand of LR750500.1, from coordinate 335,324 downwards.
ATATACTGAATAATAAAAAAAATAGCTGTTATTATTTCTCTTATTATTCTAAAACACCAATCCAACAACAGATTAAATATAGCTGTCTTAATTTAGGTTTCTGTTACTGTGCTAAAGCACCATGACCAGAGCAACTTCGTGAGGTGAGGGATTATTTTTGCCAACAGGTTACAATAGATTATCAGAAGCCAAGGCAGGAACCGAAGTAGAACCATAGAGGAATGTTGCTTACTGGATTGCTCCTCCTGGCTCTCCTGGCCTGCTTTCCTATATCATCCAGGTCTGCCTGCCCAGGGGCTGCCGCTGTTCCCAATGAGCTGCTCCCTCCCTCGTCCATCAGCCTTACCCACAGGCCAATCTTATGGAGACATTTCCTTGGCTGAAGTTCCCTTTGTTTTTCACATGACTCAAGCTTGTGTCAATTTGACCAAGAAAATCATATTTCTGTCAACGGATTGTGATTTAAAGTTGAGGTCTTAAAGACCATAAGTCTTTAGCTTTAATTACTGAACATACAACGTTCAACATTTCCTGCATATCTGTTTATTTAATGATCCACCAGCCTCAGGTTTCCCAGCCCTTCAACAGAAGAGAACGGACCCTTCTCACTCATGACTTTAGAGAATTGCAGGGTGACATCACATTATTTCTTAGAAAAGGCTCTTGCAAATATTTCCTCAAATGGAACCAAACTAGTTCCCCAGAGACCAGTCCTTGGTATCTTGCTTTTCCTGACAAAAACCAACAGAAGCAATCATTGGAAAAACAAGAAATC